>OX336369.1:46941298-47006298 GCA_946902895.1 Fragum fragum
GTTTTTCCTTTCGTGTAAATGCTTTTCTCCGCTGCCCGCTGCTCAAGAACGAGTAAAAAGTATTTACACAGCAACAGAAAATTAGAAAATACAGGAAAAACAGACAAACAAACAAGTCATAAATAAATGTTTCCACGGCTGGTGGATAAAACTTACCCGTTTCGTTACGTCGCGTAAATAGCGAATAAGTTTATCGGAACGGGTCTTACTTTGCACGTTGGAGGGTCTTTCTTTGCAATAAGGCCAGGTCTTCCATTTACAGATAGATCTGACCTGGAACAGAGAAATACCTGCTCAAGTGCATGTCTTTGTTCGACAGGTCTAACTAAATGTATAGATTTTAAGTCTTAACTAAAACAAAGACACCATTATATGGATCGTGGGAACGACTTGCAATCTCATGCGAACGACATTAAGACTGACTTTGATTGGCTGTGTATCTAGTTCCTACGAGATAGCATGTGTGTGTGTGTGTGTATTTAATCTTGTTCTAACTGTTCTCTGCCGAATTAGTCTGTTCTTTCGCAAGATCAAATACCGCACGGTATATAAATGCTTCGATTGCTGTCATATTGAAGTTATTAACACTTATGATTTGTTTGTTTGTTTGAATGAGGTTTTACGCTGCAGTTATATCGTGGCGGCTGAAGCACCTAACAATGGATTCCTGGTATTTCTCACACCAGTACCGCCATCCATCCCTTCCTAGCCTCCAGCTGCTATCCCACATAGGTCTACGATAATCGACCCATTGGTGGGAGACAAATAGTCGGAAAGGATGAGTGCCGCCGTCGGGGATCGAACCCGGGACCTCTAGATTGACAGTCCGATGCGCTACCAACTGCGCTATGACGGCGGCATTAACACCTATGAACACCATACTTTTAATAGCCATGAATCATTTAATTCGCGATAAAATAATGGAAAACGTGTGTGTTTAAATGAAATTATACTGATGGCACTTATTTTCAGCGTTAGAGCGGATATATTATCTTTGAGTTTTCGGATGGATAACTTGGACATAAACCATTCCGGATTCGGGATAAACAAATTCCATGGCATTCCGTGCTTGAATCACGTTATCGGCAAGATGAGTGTGAATTCACAAGGTGGCTATCTCGGTAAATATTATACTTTGACACGTTTAATTGAAAAAATTATTTAAAGAATATATTTAATCAAAGTAATGCTTGTGTCAAATTCAGTGTATGCACCACAATCAGAAAGATTTTCCAGTATATTGCCTTCTAACAACGGAGACACACGGAGACCATCTTTGTAAAAGTCGTCTTTATTTATTAAGTATCGTTATTTATCTTTTGAGTTGAAGCGGCTTTTGCAAAGATTATTACAGAAAAGTTTTGGCTCTCAGTTTTCAAATTTCTAACTAATGCTTTCATATATTTGAAAGAAGCTGATTTGGTTTATTTTGTAATGAAAATGACTGTTCATAAAATTAAAAATAAAAGAATAAAATATTTGGCGATATGAGACGTCAAATAAAATCAACGATGTACAACCCGAATGGAACCGGAATTCATCGGGTAAAAACGTTAACTGTCGATTACCCAAAATTACCTTATTAGTGGTTTTCATGTCGTGTCAATTAGGTCATTGGCTTCCGCTAACAATTCAGTCTTCGTCGACATGACCCGAAGACCAACGATTTCAACCGATAAATTCCGATGTTTCAAAGTCGGACAAAGGGAATATATTTCATTAAATTAAATTAATGGTGAACTCAGAAGATTTAAGTCGAAGAACGAAGAAAAAGTATTTATTGTAAAATGACATTGATAACTATCAGAAAAGCAGATAAATTTCCTTAATTTTTTTTCATGAAAATCTGTTCAGAAGCAGTTTTAAATTGTATTAAGAAGTGAGTTTTATGCCAAATTTGGACCATATTTCATCAAGAACTATTTTCTCATAGTTCTTGTATTTACAATGGCCGACCTTTTTTTTAAATTTATTTAAAGAATATATTTAATCAAAGTAATGCTTGTGTCAAATTCAGTGTATGCACCACAATCAGAAAGATTTTCCAGTATATTGCCTTCTAACAACTGAGACACACGGAGATCATCTTTGTAAAAGTCGTCGTTTTTATTTATTAAGTATCGTTATTAATCTTTTGAGTTGAAGCGGCTTTTGCAAAGTTGGACCATATTTCATCACGAACTATTTTCTCATAGTTCTTGTATTTCCAATGGCCGACGTTTTTGAATATCAGTTTGGATGTTGCAATCTTCTTTGACAAGTAGTGTTTGTGTACAATCAAACTTGATGCTTGTATCACAATGGCAGTCGTGTTTTAATATGTAACCACCAGATCTCTAGTTACATACCACCTGGCCTCCCAGTTCCATTTTGAATGACGGAACACCAAATATGAAATCAAGGTCTAGATAAGAGCGGGTAACAGCATTCTAAAATCCTTATTTCTCAACGAAACCCTATGTTGTGGGTACTCATTTTAATCGTCTCGTTGTGACGATTCAAATGAATACATACAACATAGTGTTTTATGGCATTCTTGGTGGAATATTTAAATATTAGATATGAATAACTCTCTCTGTAGCTCTGTGCAATGTTAAATATTTATGACATTTCTCAGCGATACCAAACTAGTTCGTATGAACCCAATGCCCTTCCAAAAATATGATCCCCAGGTGATCACTGCAAAACGAATTTGCACATTCCAGTTTTATTGCTTTTATTATTGTCTCTTATTTGGTGAGATAATCGAACAACTTTATAATGAAATTGCATAATGTCGTTGGGCTACCAAAATACGGAAACTACAGCTTATATAATCTGTAGTTACGATAGTTTGGTAGCACAGCGACTATAAGTAAATAGATTCCTATCTCCCCAATCGTACAATCTTTCTAAATGCCAAAAACCGTTTTTCGTCTGATGACTTAGTCAATGACAATATAATGAATTATTCATAAGGGAGCCATTCTTTTTTGTCCCCATTTATTTACTCGTACTCCCGAGGTTTGTCAGAAACAAAAGCAACACTACCACCACCACAACCAAATAACAACAACAGCATCTTAATCACAATCATCATCAACATTAACAACAACAACAACGACGACGACGACGACGACGTTTGTAGCCAATCAAGAGAACTTGTTTCGAGATAACGTCGGGTTTAAAGCATTACCAGACGGCAAAAATTAATACTGGTTCAAATTTAAAAAAATGCAGACGATAATTTTTCCTTGATGAAGTTTTTTTAAAAGTGTCTGTTGTGGTAGAATGATTAAAGGAAATGAAAAACAGTGTGTGCTTGCGAGGAGTAAAAAAGCGGGATTGTGTGGAAATGGGTAAATGCATGACTACTTTGTGCGAAGAATACAAAATACACAATGTAATTCCCTGCTAATTTTGATTTAAGCACGAAACAAATTTTTAACCAATCAGAACTCACAAATTTTGATAGACGAAACTAAAATTCATTAAATGAAAACAGAATGAAAGTAAAACTGTTCGCCATTCACCAATGACCTATTCCCACTCAATGACGCTTTTAGACGCCACCAAGAAAAATCTTAAGAAAACATTGTTGAAAATGAAGAAATTGCTTGTTACAAGCACTTTCTTCTTTATCCACAATTTTTCCATCCCAAATGTAAAGGAAAAATCCAAAATTTCATGAGCTTTAAATTGTTGTCTGCAACTCCTTTCAATATGGACCAGTCTAAAATTTGCCGTCTGGTAATGGGACAAACAAGTTGCATTCGGCTGTTATGATGTTTAAATAAGTGTCGAACGAAGAACAGAAACATAAGTGGTTAATTATGACAAAGAATTATCATGCGAAGGAAAGATTTGAACTTACCATTGCCGATTCGCTGACGGCGTAAATATTCTGTATATTGATCTTGATTCTGACTTTGGTCGGGACATCTGAAAAAAATCATTCAAGCTGTAGTTTGCCATGTGCATGTGTGATTTTGTTCATGTATTATGACTATCTTAGCGTTTGCTCATATACATATAATTTAGAAAACAATCTAATATAGAATATATAAAAGAGGAGAAACGAGTTTAAATATCTGGTTTTGTTATGAAAGAAATTGCGATATTTTCAGATTTTTTACAACTTAAGACTACGCGATAGCAACCACGTTCAGGCTATATTTATGAACAGATGTAGACATTTTTTTTTGTTTTCATTGAAATATGAAAATGAAAAACCATTCACGCTGACTAGGTGTTATTTTCTCAAATCGATGAAACATGAATATATGTATTTTCTCAACTTAAAAATATATATATATCTAATCTTATATCACAATTCCAATAAAACAGCGATCTTTGAAACGCATTTTTGGGCCTACTATGCTCGCAATAATTAAGCAATGAAGAGAATATTTTTGTTATCATTGACGTATGCACATTATTCATACAGTGCAATTAGGTTTTTAGGTTCAAAAACCTATGAAAACGACAATGTTCTCTTCATAATTTATAATTTATTGCCATCAAGCGAAACAAAGCAAAGTTGTACTACTTTTGTTAAAAATTTTGGTAGTATGAAAAAAAAAACAACAACAAAAAAACAAACAAACAAACAAACAAACAAACAAAAAAAAAAAAAAAAAAAAAAGGTCAAGCCAATCTTGATAGACGAAACTAAAGTTGAATTATTTGCATACAATGAAAAATATTTTTCAATCGATCATAATTCCCCGTCCTTGGCAGGCAATACTAAAATGAGATAACTAAAACGATTTTGTTACTTCTACAAGATTATTACCAGTGTTGCATTACTTTTGTTACACTTATATACATGTTTATCAATACTATTAATACACAGTAGAAAACAGCAAAGTGCAACAATAACTGTGTTGCATACCGTCTGACATGGGAGAATGTCGCTTTTTGCGAGATGTTTTTGTCTTGTTTATGTGTCTGCAAGAAAAGTGTACGAAGTTTTTATTTTCTTTGGGTGCGATATGCGGCTTAAAGACTTTCTTTTATGATTTCGACGTGTATGCAAAAAAAAAAAAAAAAAAAAAAAACTTCAAAAATATTTCAACCCGTTTCAATCCAATCCCGCAATTCACAAACCCCAAGAAAGCACTTACAAAATAATGAAAAATGAAGAAATTTCTGGTAACAGTAGATTTCTCTATTGTACACAATGTTTTCTACTATAACAGACAAAGTATTTCAAACTATACCAACTAAAATTCGGTGTCCGCAACTTCTTACAATTTAGACCAGTCGAAACTTTTGTCATGGATAGAGGGTATCTCGAACCCAAAATCAAATTTTGCCAACATCCAAGGCGCGGGCCCGAACCTCCTCGCCTGCTCCGTACATGACTAACGGTTATTTCCCAGAATTTCTAGACTAATATGGCTGATAGTTCGATGCGGGGCATGAATCCCTGTTATCCCTTAACCCGAGGATACAATTTTAGACCTGCGCAAATTCAAAAAAGTTGAATACAATAGTTAAGTTAATGGGATTTTAACAATCACTTTCATGTGGGTAGAAAAAAATTGCAAGCTATTTCTTCATCTTCAATTATGTTTTCCAAGATGTTTTTTCTTTTGGGGCACCAAAAAAGGATTGCGTAAGAAGGGGCTATTACTCGCTTCGAATGTGATTTATTGCTCCGGGGCGCAACAAGGGTCCGTATTCACCTTTGTCAAATTAAAGATTTAACTGCAATGATTCTAAGAGAAGGAGACATGTTTCTAACACTATCACAGCTCACAATATTAACTTCAGATTAAATGTTGATTAAGATCGGCTTTTGATTACGACCCCAGGGCATTTCTTACGTACAGGCATGTTCTCTTCACAATGATTATACAGGAGGGAATTTATTGGAAAGAAAGAATCCGTCATTTTTACAGGATCACACTTTTTTATGTCTTTTTTGTCTATCCATAATCTCTTTTATCATGCAGACATCATCATTTCAAGCTTCGCCCCTCTCTCTTTCTATCTGTCTGTCTCTCCTATCTATTTATGTCTATCGGTCTCTCCTCTCTCTGTTTCCCTCTGTCTCTCACTTTTTATCTGTCTGTATATGGCTGTCTAAATATATATGTATAGTTTACTATCTCACTGTCTCCGACTCATACTTTGTCATTTATTCACTTAGCCCATTTCAACCAAATGAAAGTTTTGGACGTCCACCTCCCTAGCAAAAAAACTTTGAAAAAAACATTGTGGAAAATGAAGAAAATCCTTGTTACAAGCAATTTTTTCATTATCAACAGTGATTTGTACCTCAAAAAGCAAACAAACAAACAATATATATAAAATTGCTGTTTGCAACTCCTTTGAATTTGGACCAGTTTAGAATTCTGTCGTCTGGTAATAAGTTAAAAGATCGACTTACCCAGTTCAAAGTCCGGGGCTATACTGGAGTCATAAGGATCTCTCTGACGTAACACCGTGTTGTTTGTATCATTGTAGATTTCCTTATTGAGACTTAAAAGGTGGTTCAGGATTTCCTGTCTAAGGATGAAATAAACAACAAAAACAATTGCTAAAATATCGGTGTACACGTAGAAGCATCATCAGCAGCAGAAACAACAACAAGAACCACCACCACAACCCTGTCCTAGTTCTCTTTAAACAAATCTAGAAAATCTGCGCCGATGAAAGCTGTCTTTTGCGTAATATTCAAATAAACTGATATATATTAGAAAATAGTCAGTGATATTCTGTGAGTTACATGTCCGTAAACAAACTGTACAATTATTTTACAAATGTATAGGTCGTTTTGTTACCCTAAACCGAAAGAAAACTAGAGGCGCTTGAGCGCCTGATTCGCTCCACCGGCCTGAATTTACTTATCATTCCTAAGAAATTTGGTTGAAAACCATCCTGCAGTTTGCAAGAATAAGATTTTCAAAATTTCGCTATATACATGTACCATATATGGAGCCAAGTCCATCCCATAAAAGCCATAATTTTCATCTGAGCCATATTTGATGAAGGAATATGACAAAGAGTCACCAAAGGATCGTTTGCGAAATTTGTTGAAACATAAATAATCGTTTGTAATTACTGTTTACTATATATGTAAATTAGTCCTATCTATTAAAGCAAATCAATTCTTATTTTAGCAATCTAATAAGGGGACAAAGGTAAGAGAAATTTCGTTGAAATCAATCCAATGGGTTCTAAGAAGATTTTCAAGGCTTTCACTGTATATAGAAATTATTTCCGCCGATTAAAGCCATTTTTTTCTGTCCTATAAAACTTCTTTGTAGGAACCTGATAAAGGGTCACCCAAGGATCAATCCAGTGAAATTTTGTTGAAATTCATCCATTGGTTTCTTAGAAGAAATTTTTTAAAGGTTTCACCATAATATAGAAATAAGCTCCGCCAATTAAAGCCATATTTTTCATTCGATAAAATTCTTTGAAGGAATCTGATAAAAGGCCATCCAAATGATCATTCCTGTAAATTTTGGTTAAAATCCATCAAATGGTTTCTGAGTATAAGATTTTTAAAATCTTCACCGTATATTGAAATTAGCCCCGCCCATTAAAGCCATGGTTTTCATCCGATTAAAATTATTTGAAGGAATCTGACAAAGGGTCACCCAAGGATAATTTCTATGAAATTTGGTTGAATTCTGTTCAGTACTTTCTGTGGAGAAGATTTTCAAAGTAAAAGTTTATGGACGCAAGGACGGACGCACGGACGGACACAACGCCATGACATTAGCTCGCTGGCCTTCACCCAGTGGAGCTAAAATGACAAGGGGTATATGGTTCTAATACGCTTCCTTTTTTGTTCCTATTAACCCTTTCCTTTTTACAAATTTTTAGTCTTGTCCTTTTTGAAAGAAGTTGAAGACATTTAAAAGTGAGTACGATTTGATAAGGAACCAACCTACATGGTAGTAAATAGTGTAAATATAGCAATTTCTATCTTTTCCCACAATGTTTTCACAGATATATCATAAAGACCTAAATATCAGGAATTGTACAGGAAAAGGCTAAGGACCGATTTGTCAACGTTATTGTTAGCAGGTTGTATCGGGGGAGGGGTAAGGTATGTCTGGCTCTCTATCTTGATTGATACTAAATGTCAAATTGTTTGGACATGTTTTCATCATGCGAAAAGTGACAATACCGGACCTGCGAGAGAACATTATCAGTATTTCTACATTAATCTCTTCTGCTATGAAGCTCTTGTTCAAGTGTTTTTGTTCCAGAATTCCTAAATGGGACCCTTTTATGTGACAGATAAATTTTGTATGCTTATTCAGACAATAATTTGTTTTTAGCTAATTTGTTGTAAAAAAAATCCCCCCGAAAAGATGAAAATTAACATCATGTTCACGTATCAGATAACACGGAGAAAGACCGAACGTAGCCACGATAAGTAGTTATACATGTTGTCAGCTAATTCAGGGATATATCGAATTAGTTTGTCTAATTAAATATTCTGAAACAATTCCTTGACATTTAGTATTGTCTGTTTAAACGGTTAATACGATGCTGTTCTTTTAGAGAATAAAAGCCGAAAAAGCGGAACAGCAGACAATTTTTTATTTTGTCTCATTGAGGTCGTTTTAATTCTATCTCACTTAGAGAAAACAAGGCTTTTGATTTTCTATATATTCATTCTATTTTCAAAGTTATGCTGTCTTTGTAACAATAACTATTATTTACAATATATATATATATATATTAATTTCAAAAGTCGTAGTTTAGATTATTTTACCTTTTCCATTCACAGTTCACGGTATGGAGAAGAAGCAGGTAACTCCATAAAGCACAATGAAACAAACACACACAAACACGCGCCATTGTTTGATATACAAAAAATGAAATAGGCGTTACGCAATGACAGGCACTGGCAATTCTAGGCAGTGCCAATTTTATATCCAATACTTCTTGACACTAGGGATAACCGCGCCAGTAAGAATGGAGCCATTTCGAAATGGCGTTTTACAAAATTGTCGTAACGCAGCACATGATTTTTTTTCGATCTGTTTGATATCATCTATACAGTCAATCTTACTTAAACAAACACCTGTATAAAGCAACCACTTTTATAATGCGACCATAATTAAAATTCCTTTTTGAGAAGTTAGCAAATTTGTTAAAGAAAAAACATTACTAAATCCTGTGTTATCTCAATGAGACGATTCAATTGAACTATAAAAACATAGGATTGGATGAGAATTCTGCAAAAAATTATATATGCAAGCAAATCGACTATATCACAAAAATGAGTTAAGTGGCTCTTTTCTTAAGCGACCACTTTTTGGCCGTGCCTTGAGTGCTCGCTTAAAATAGGTTTTACAGAACATTCAAAAAGACTGACCCCATTACGACAAATTGCCCAAAATTCAAAGAAGTTGCAGACAACAATTCAAAGCGGATGGAAATCGAAACATAAGAATATTCAAGAGAAGAAAACATAGTGTTATCAAGTTTTTAGGTCCATAACTCACAGAAAACAATAAATATTCTCTTCATTTCCTAAATGGTAAAGCATGTTACAAAGGAGGAAAATTTTCATCTGAACTAGACAAATACTGTTCAGTTTATCAGGAAGCAAAATATCTAAAGTACAATTAATTCATATTGTCCAGTGTAATTCGACGAAATTGACCAAATTCCGAAAGGAGCAATACTTATGATTGTATAGTCGTTTTGTAAAAGTTTGAAGAGAATCCGATGGAATCTGAGCCCTTTTTCACTTTATAAAGAATATTTCGTCGATCGATTAGCAAAATGTCGTAACTGCAGCTTCGAAAATGCTGTAGTTACGACATTTTGCTCGTTCATTGATGATTTATACAAAGATCTCGCATGGCTCCTTTCCGTGTAACTTGACGCGACCGACTCTTTTTCGAACGTTTTTTTTTGTGAAGACACAATCATTCTATTTAAATTTGACGGGTACCCGATCCCAACTGTGCACTGAATACCGATGGTATTCTTATCAAATTATTATTATGACACTTATTTTCGTGTATTTTACTTGGTGGCACTGACTACCGAATTTTCAAGTATTCTGAGCAAGTTTGAAGAGTATCCGATGAAACCTTTTTGACTTAACCGCGAAAACGAGGATATTTCCGGTTAACTTTTAATAGGATTCATTTTCCTTTCCCTTAAAAACGCATGTTCTAGAATACAAACATGGTATTTCAGAAATCTAACCTAGTAACCTATATTTTTGATAAGAAATGACCGGAAATTCAAGACAGCATAACTCTGTCGCAAGAATCTGTATAAATCTAGGCACTTACGATAGTGTTTCAAAAAACCATTAATCTAATCGAAAACCTTAATTATGGTATTCCGAAATTTGCCTTAGAAACCTATTTTTATCCAAACTGATAGCACGCCCTTTCCTTTTTGCCCAGGGTATATCATTAGGATGCCAAAATGTGTGGAATTGTTAAACTTGTCTTACGAGACCGTTACTCCATCGCCAGTTCAAGTTCCAGCTAACAACTTCTAGACTATGAGTGACCGTAGAGCATCTCATGACGAGATATTATAGACGGATAGGAGTTGTCAATCTCAATAATTTGATTGATCGTTAAAAATATTCATTTTTACCCAAATGCAATATTGTACTCCAACTTTATCTAATACAACTTTGAGACTTGAAAAATCGATTTACCTTTAGTTTTATGTCACTGATCATATATTTTTCAAATCAATCATTCGATATTTTCGTCAAACTGCCATATCTGAGGTCGGGTAGCTAGCGATCCGTCCATTACTGAAATATTGCATTTGAAGTTATCTCTCTCGGTGGGATGAATTGCTCGTTTGGGAGTCCATTAAGGTTCAAGCGCTTTATAAACTTTATTGACAATAATATTAATTCAATATATATTGATCAATCTTCGACCACACACCATTAATATTGTCAATGCTATTCATTGACAATATCATCGATAGCAAATGGAATAAATGGAGTACTGGTCATTATATTGAACTTATATTAACCCTTTCCCGTTCTTTTTGAAATTGTAGACTGGTCCATATTCAAAGGTTTTGCGGACGAAAATTTAATGTCAAATTTATGCAAAAAAATAATCATTCAGTAGGGTTGAAAATATTGTGGAAAATAAGAAATTGCTCGCTATAAGTAATTTCTTCTTTTTCAAAAATATTTTCTCAAGTATAAAAGCACAGGAACGTAAAACCATATATTAACAGGAAAGGGTAAATGCCTATGTATTTTGCACAGTCGATGATGACGTCTATAAAGTAATAGTTAAAAAGCATCCGAATTAACCCATTCCCAAACGACAAAAAATTAAACTGGTCCAAAGTGGAAGAGTCCAAACTAGAGAAGTTGAAATCGACAAAATAAAAAATATTTAAATTGTAAAATAAGGGCCATATGAGGAAGAAAACATTGTGAGAAAAGAAGATATTGCTTGTTACAAGCAATTTCTTCTTTTATCACAATGTTTCATAATAGTGATATTTATTGAGATTGTGCACCCGCGGGACTGAGAGGGAAATGATTAAACAGGCGAGCTTAAAGAATCATGGGTGTTGAATCTCAGGAAATTGGGGTCAAAGAGACATAAGAGACCAAAGAAGGCCTGTATCGTCCCTCTAGCACATCTAATCCAGCAAATCTTATTACCTGTATGTAACAATAATATCAATTTAGGATATTTTTGACATAATAAACCTAGATTGATTGATTGAATGGGGTTTAACGCCACTTATAACAGTCTTTCAGTCATATCACGGCGGCTAGAGCACCTAACAATGGATTCCTGGTATTTCTCACACCAGTACTACTGCTACATCCTGTCCTAGCTTCCAGCTGCTATCCCACTTGGGTAAACGATTATCCACCCATTGGTGAGAGACAATTGTCGGACAGGATATGTGCCGCCGCCGGGGATCGCACCTATGACATCCAATGATTGGAGATTAGGAGTCTGACGCACCACCGACTGTGTTATGACGGCGGCTAGAATTTATCACCTAACATTCCAAAAGTAAGCCTGATGGCCAAGGTCGATATACCACATTATGCCAGTGAAAAGAATTCTCCAATCAATAATCATTGTTTACATGTTAATGTTCAAGACTTGATAATTAAATTTCACCTCAGTTCCTAATTCAATTAATATTTGATATTACTAGAGCGTTGTTAAACTGGTTTCACATATACAATTGATCTTGCTTGAGTGACCATTTCTATTAAGCGCCCACGCCCATTAATGGACCATAATCAAAACCAGCAAAAGATCTTAAGAAGTGAAGGCATTTTGCTTAAAAAATTAAAAACTTACTAAATCCTACATTGTTAGAAATCATTAGAATCGTCCCAATCAGATGATTCCAATGAGTCTCAACAACATAGGATTAAGCGAGAATTCTGTATTAATTTATCTATACAATTGACTCAGTCCTTCATATCTTTTACAAAAAAGTGTACTAAGCAACCATTGTCTTAAACGACCACTATTTGGTTGAAAAGTCACTTAACCTTTGCCATGCTTAATAAAATCCTCTACAGAAATGCATTAAGAATCAAAGGGCTGAAGGCACTAGAAGCACCAATTGTTGGTTAATATTCATTTTGAAAGTTTACCTTATAAACAACATTGGTTGAAATAGGGACAGGCAGGGGGTGTAGACAAAGATCAGGCTGCACATATGTGCAGGCTGATCTTTGTCTACATTTCCTTCAAAACAGGAGTATACAGGGTTCAGCATGACAGGAGGATTACAAAATTTACTATATCTATTCAAATGCTGTGTGTGCGTGAGAGTGTGGTAGTATATGTTAAAGTGTAAGAGTGCTGTACATATGGTTGTTTGGTGACCTTGCATATCTATATGTTATATGATATCTATAGTATATGTTAAATTGTATGAGTGCTGTACATATTTTTGTTTGTTGACCTTGCATATCTATATGTTATATGATATGAGATATCTGTAATGAAAAAACTTCTTGTAGTTTAAGTTACAGAAAATGAAAATGTCTATGTCTATTAAAAAATTAGAAAGTATGTAAATAGTTAAGTTTAATCCATTACCAGATGGTAAATTTTACACTGGTCCAAGAAGTTGCAGACGACAATTTAAAGGTTACGATATTTTAGATTTTTTCAAATTTCTGGGTAAAACTTTGAGGAAAATGAAGAAATTGCTTGTTGCAAGCAGTTTCTTCATTTCACACATTTTTACCCAGTTGCTTTTCTTAAGGGGCGTCAAAAAGTGTAATTGTGTGGGAATGGATAAAAGGCTTAACCCTGTAGTAGACAATAAAATTTAAACTTGTCCAAATTCAAACGGATAGGGGATGACATTATAAAGCTACTACAACTCAAAAAGTAACCGTCCTAATGAAAGGAAACATTGTGGTAACATAATAATTACTTGTTACATGCAATATTTCCTTTTTCCACAATATTTTCTCTGGTATAATATTACAGGAATGTAAAAATTGGGGAATTCTGGCAATGATTTCTGTAATGTTAGTCTTTAATGTCTTTCAAAAGAGAAATTGTTAGGTAAAGGGATAAAGACTTCCTCATATTTCATATAATACAAAATTGTTGAAGGAATAACGGAGTATTTCTTATCGGAAGACAGCTTTAGACAAGACAACATTTTACTCATCTTGTCTGTCCAAGGGCGGCGAACGTTCTAAAAAAGATATCTCGATATCCCTTCACTCGTGAGGATGCATTTTACCATCTTACAATTTGTAAAGTTCCAATAGATTGAATAGTCCATTCCATGTTTATCATCCTGCAATATTTGACTCTTGTGTAAGGAGAATTCCTGTTCAGCACACATAATGGAATTACAAAAGCTCTCTCAACTTTTGGATGTTGAGCTTAAATGTTAACCCTTTCCTGTATAAACCTGGGGTTTCATGTTGCTGTGACTTTAAACTTGAGAAAACATTGTGGAAAAAGAAGAAATTGCTTGTAACAAGCAATTTCTTCTTTATCCACAATATTTTCTAACACAAAAGATGGTTCTATTTTAAATTGCATCCTCTTTCAATTTGGACCAGACATAAATTTCAAAAAAGAACGGGAAAATGTTTATGGACAAAAGTATGGATGCCAGACAACCGATAATAACAAAAGCCTTGCTCGTCTAGATAGAAGGCCAGTGGAGATAAAATTTAGAAAAATTTTGGAAAGAAAACTTTCTGAGAAAGGAATAAATTGTTTCAAGCAATTTCTTCTTTCAGACAATGATTTCCACATTTTTATGGAAATAAGATGATATTGTATTGGGAATTGGTTTATTTACTATGAAGTTTACTATATCTCCTATTGTTGAACAAACACTGTCTAAAAGCTGTTCAATAAAATTTTTAATCAAAATATATTTCATTAACATATAACATCTCACATAATGGCATTAATAACACAAAATGAGCAATTTGAAAGACGGTGGACAATATATAGGGAATATTATGATACAACATCTTTTATATGCTTTGAGCTGAGGAGAAAACTTTAATATTTCACAAGACCGAAGGTCAAGTGGAATATTAAATTTTCTCTACAGCAAGAAGCCCATACACGATGTGGTATCACAATCGTAATATAATTTCCATTTATTATATACCTATTTATTATTAAATAAATTGGATAAAAGAAATAAAAATAATCTGTATTTCTATAGGTATTTCCCTTCTCTTTTACTATTCTAGTTACATTTATTTGCATTATGACGTCATAAACAGAATGAACATGACGTCATCTTAGACTGCCTTATACGGGACCATATTTGAAACTGTACGATACAGGACCATATTTGAAACTGTACGATACAGGACCATATTTGAAACTGTACGATACAGATTTTTTTCTGACATGTCAGATTCTGTCTATGTGGAATGTATATATTTTACCAGACATATTCATAGGAATATAATAAAGAAGATTTTCATTTGAATAGAAATATTAGAGACTAGATAAATTTAGGTGACACCTTACAAGCAGGAATATGACAGAGCAATTAAATTGATCTATTACAAATGAAATTCTTACAGTCTGACTTAACTATGAAATCCATTTGAATGAGTTAACCCATTACCAGACGGCTAAATTTCAGACTGGTCCATATTGAAAGGAGATGCAGACAACAATTTAAAGTTGATGCAATTTTAAATTTTTTCAACTTTCTGGGTAGAAAACAATGTGGAAAATGAAGAAATTGCTTGTAACAAGCAATTTCTTCATTTTCCACAATGTTTTACCATTTGCTTTTCTTGAGAGGCGTTCAAAGGCATCACCTTGTTGGAATGGGCTAATATATTCGCATACAATCCTGCCAGTTTAGGACCCACAACAAAAAGCTTTTGAAAGCATTGTGGAAAATGAAGAAATTGCTTGTAGCAAGCAATTTCTTAAACTCCCACTATGTCTTCTAGCTAGAACAACAAAGATATTTTAAAATTTCAACAACATGAATATCTCTGTCTTGACTTCTTTCCTATTGGGTAAGTCCAAAATATTGTTGTCTGGTAATTGGTTAAAGAAACCAAGACAGTTTAAAAAAAATAGTTTATCAGATAGAATTCCCAAGAAATATTTTAACCCTTTCCTGGTTAATCCCTGGCTTTTACGTCCCTGTAATTTCATAATTGAGAAAGCATTGTTGAAAAAGAAGAAATTGCTTGTAATAAACAATTTCTTCCTTTTTCCACAATATTTCTTACCCCAATAAATGGGTATTTTTCAGATAAAATCAACTTTAAATTTTTGTCTGCAAAGCCTTTGAAATTGGACAGGTCTAAAATTTGGCAAAAACAGGAAAGGGTTAATACAGTCCATATTTTCGTACAGAATATCCCTGGTATCCGTTGGTATAATTTTTATGGAAGTAGAATCATTTAGAGAAGTTTTCAATGAATTTTTATTCTAGTTATTGGACTCTGCATAAACAAGACAAATTATCCACAACATATTTTGTATCATTTTCAAAAATGTCCTCTCATTTATCAAAAGGAATAACATAGACTCTATGAAAGCTTCAATCCCTAACCAAATAATCCTGCATTTTGAGAAAGAGAAAATTATCGAAACAGACAATTTCTTTTTCGAACACAAAATCCTCTCCCGTATGGCTAATTATATTTAATTTTTGCCCATTATAAAATGGCATCTGAAACATCTTTAAATTTTGTACAAGTCAAATTTTTTTTATGTCTTGAATAAACTTTTGAAAAACAAGCAAAAAGGTTTTTGGAATATTTGGGCGTCTCCTAAAGACGATAGACCAATTTTTTTAGTTCACCCATTCCCACGCAATGAACCTTCTAGATGCCCCTAAGAAAAAAAGCTTCGGAAAAAACGTGGAAAATGAAGAAATCACTTGTTACAAGCAATTTCTTCATTATTTACAAGGTTTTATAACCCAAAGATTAAAAAAATCCAAAATTTCATGAACTTTAAATTGTGATCTGCAACTCCTTTCAATTTGGACCAGTCTAAATTCAAGTCGTATAGTTATGGGATAAAGACAGGCTTTCATTTGATAGAGATTTCAAACACTATAACTATACTATGTGGAAAAATCTATAAAATTTACATCACAAAAAGTAAAAAATATTGTTAGACAGGTATGATAGTTCTTACAATCAATTTTTATTTTCAAACCATTTAAATATTAGCTGTATTTCTTCATATCATCAAAATGTAAAATTATGTTTTGAAGAATTCACCATTAGTTAATCCACTTCCAGAAAACAATATCCATCTCAGACAGGTCAAACGTCAGAGAAGTTCCATTTAACCCAGAACAACAGGAGAAATTTTAGACAGGTCCGAATTGAAAAGAGTTTCAGACTACAATTCAAAGTGAATGAAATCTTGAAATTTTTTATTTTCTGGGTTTGAAACATTGTGGAAAATTAAGATATTGCTTTGTTCAATCAATTTCTTCATTTTACACATTGTTTTCTCAATTATTTTTTCTGAGTGGCGTCAAAAAGTGTCATTGCGTGGGAAAGGGAAATTGCTTGAACAAAGTGATTTCTTCATTTTACACATTGTTTTCTCAATTATTTTTCCTGAGTGGCATCGAAAAGTGTCATTGTGTGGGAAAAGGTTAACAATCTTAAGGTTAGGCTGAAATCTTTGTGGAAGATAATGAGCAAATGGCTTGCAGAAATTTCTTCATTATCCACAATGTTTCTACATCTATTCATTCATAAGAAAAAACATAGCATCCATGTCAATAAATAAAAGGAATTAAAACCCTCCTGTACCTCGGATAATCTTTAAACGTTTCTATATACCATTCATGGTTATAATATGCTGTGTTGAACTGATTAGAAAAAACAAACAAGGAAACCCAGTTCATCATGGAGTTCTGGAATCCAAATATAGTTGCCATGGAAATGTATATGAGAATCTCTGCGAAGTAATGAGGACTGCTAACGTACATGAACATACCACCTCTTGGAATGTGGTGCTTGTCGTTTGTTATCTTACCTTAAACCAAGTAAAATCATCTTTAAACCTTGCTACGCATAATAAAATCTTCTACTAAATAGCATTAAGAACAAAGAGCTGAAAGCAGTAATTTTTGCTTATTGATAATTTTAACAAAATTATCTTAAAAACAAATATGGTTTCAAAGATTAGACTGCATATATGTGCAGACTGATCTTTATCTAGACCACCTGTCAAAACAGGAATATTCTGGGTTCAGCATGACAAGGGTTAATGCTTTTTTTGAAGAACCATTTTTGAAATCCTTAGGCATTGTATCAAGTAAACCATTTTAACAAGAAATTTCTTCTTTCAAACAAATCTTTCTTAGACAATGGATTTGTTGAGTTTCAAAGAGCTCGTCGGTTGTATGGTCATAGTTAACATCAAACTCTACATTAACTATATTAACAGCATTATTTTCGGCAGGTCTAAATTGAAAGAGGTTGCACACAACAAATTTCACTTGATGAAATTTTATTGATCTTTGTCTTTCAAGTAGAAAATACTGTCCAATATGAAGATATTGCTTGTTACAAACAATTTCTTCATTTTCAAAATATTTTCCAAAGCTTTTTTCTTTCAGCA
Source organism: Fragum fragum (assembly GCA_946902895.1). Classification (NCBI taxonomy): domain Eukaryota; kingdom Metazoa; phylum Mollusca; class Bivalvia; order Cardiida; family Cardiidae; genus Fragum; species Fragum fragum. Next base: position 46,959,355 of record OX336369.1, read on the forward strand.
TCAAAAAAGTGTCATTAAGTGGGAATGGGTTAAAGTACATTTGTATTGTTAAACCATGTAAAAAAAAGCAAATTTGCAAAAATTTTAATCTTCTTCAATTTTCATTATCGTCATTTACTTTTTTTTCATTCAATCAATATAAACTAGGCTTGAAGCAAGCTAAGATGATACCTGTGCAATGAGCCTTTTCTGGTACTCACAAAGAAAAACTTTTCACATAAACAGCTTTTAATGAATTGATTGAATCGGGTTAAATGCCAATTTTAACAGTATATCAGTCATATCGCAGCTGCTGGAGCACCTAACAATTGATTTCTAGTAATTCTCACACCAGTAGTATACTATATCCTTTCCAAGCCTCCAGCTGCTGCTCATCCCACTTAGATTTACTACTATCCACCTGTTGGTGGAAAAAATTTTTGGAAAGAATATTTGCTGCGGCTGGGGATTGAACCTGTGACCCCTTGACTAGGAGTCCAACACACTACCACTGCATTATTGCCAAGGCCTGGCTTGTTATGAAGGCTCAATCCTCATGAATGATATTGATGATTTTGGCTGTATAATCCAGATGAAAATTGTCCATATGGTATATGAATTCTTTCAGTATCAGTAATGAAAGTTGAGAATATAAATTCAAAATGGTTCAATACAAAATAATTTGCCAATTGGTTGCCCTGAGTGGCAAACTAAGACATTTAGAACCCTGACAAAATTTGCTGATTAAGATGGTTTGACAGTACATGTAATAATTTAAAACAAGAGGGCAGTTGGCCCTGGAGCGCTCACCTTAGATAAAGGCTCTTTTTCTTTCAACAGTCTAATTTCATGTTAAGGTTAGGATTATGATACAAGTGGGCCACACTTACATATAAAGACTATGTACTGGGGAATCCAAAGGTCTAAATTAAAAATTCCAAGGCTTTAGAGCAAATTTGAAAGGAGGAAAAGGAGCCCCAGCTGCCATAGGGCCGGAAAAATTTCACTTTTGTTACAATGGCAACCAGATTTTTTAACAGATTTCAATTCTTTCAGCTTTTTTAAAGGGGACCACCTAAGGGACATTTCTGCCAGTGGTTTAGGAGGAGATGTCGTTTCAGAAATTGTTGACAGAGGATGCATGCCGGACAAACACCAGACGAAAAGTGACCACAATAGCTCACTTGAGTACTTCCTGATCTGGTGAGCTAAAAAGGTTTTAAAAATGCAGAACCTTTGTAAATGCGGTGAAGTTGTCTACATTGAAAAAGCTACAACTGATATATATAAAGAAGTTCTTAACATTTCCTGTTAAAATCCCTGATTTTCACGCCCCTGTGATAGTCTACTTGAGAAAACATTGTGAAAAAGAAGAAATTGCTTCCCCCTGATTTTTACGACTTTGTGATAGTATGTTTGAGAAAATATTGTGGAAAAAGCAGACTTTGCTTGCAACAAATAATTTCTTCTTTTTTCAAAGTATTTTCTATCACATAGGATGACTACTTTTTTTACTTGCTTTAAAATGCTGTCTGCTACGCTTAAATTAGGTTAATATGATTATTTTACCTGTCCTATCACAGCGAAGGTTTGTGAATATTCTAGCTGTCTGATGCTGAACTACAGATGCAAAGATGAATAGAGAAATACCCAGTATTTGAAGAACACCAACATGTGTGTAAATATCTGGAATACAAAAAAGTAAACATTTAAACCCTTGTCATGCTGAATAACATTCTTGTCAGAATTACATTTAATATCAAAGGGCTGAAAGCACCAGAATACCTTATAGTATGTCAATATTTCTTTTGGACATTTTTTTTTTTCACACAACTCTGGGTTGATATGTGCAGGCTATGTCTCTTGTCAAAACAGGGATATTCCGGGTTTAGGTTTAGTATGACAAGAGTTAACCCATTCCCACAGAAAAAGGCTTTAAATGCCCCTCAATATAAAAGGTTTGGAAAACATTGTGGAAAATAAAGAAATTGTTTTCCAAATTTTTTCTACCCTAAAATACAAAGATTTGAATGATTTCACAAATATTAAAATTGTCATCTGCAACTTCTTTGAATTCAGACCGGTCTAAAATTTTAAAATCTGCTAATGGTGTTCTTAAAAACTTTTGTGGTTGAAAATTTCCAGAATATTCTTTAAAAGCCATAACTTTATCTCAATTTGGGAAGGTAAATTTTCTGTTTATTCCCAATCCAATTGAGGTTGTAGATTACAGTACAAATATAGTTTGAGAAGGAAATAGACTCCCCACTGAGGAAAGAAAAAATATTGTGGAGAACAATTCTTTGCTCTAAGTAAATCCTTCTATTTTAGCTACATTATGTTTCCTTCATCATAAAATCTCAAAGTTGTGACAGTAAGAAATTTGTAGGAAAAGATTTTACCAATTCCCACACAATCCTTCCTTTTTACGCCTCTCAAGAAAAAAGCTTTGGAAAACATTGTATCAAGCAATTTCTTCATTATCCACAATATTTTCTATCCAAAAAGAAAAAAAAAGTTTGAATTTCCATCCTTCTGAAATTGTTGTCTACAGCTTCTTCCAATTTAGACCAGTCTAAAATTTTGCAGTGTTGGAATGGGTTAACAAAGAATATGATACAATTTTACCCACTACTTCTCCCACCTTATATCCCATTCCCACAAAGACACACTGTTGGGCATCCATAAAATCTAAAACAAAGGACATTGCATAAAATAAAGATATAGATTGTTACAAGCATTTTCTTCATTTTCCACAATTTTTTCTACCCTGACAGTTGGAAAAAAAAAATCCATAGACTTTAAATTATCGTCTGCAGCTCCTTTTAATTGGACCAGTCTAAAATTTTGCACAAGATATTTCTCCTTTCTCACAATGTTTTCTGCCCTAGTTGAAGCTTACTTTCCAAAGTTTAGAATGCTTTAATTTGCATTTTCTTTCAATTCAGACCAGTCTACAATTTTGACATATGGTAATTGGTTAAAAGATTGGTTAAAAAATATCAGAGTTCAAGATAAATTGATTGATTGATTGACCTGGGGTTTAATGCCACTTTTAACAGTATATTAGTCATATAACAAAGTTCGAGCACCTAACCATCAATTCCTGGTATTTCTCACAATATTACTACCACTACATCCTTTTCGAGCCTCCAGCTGCTCATCCCACATAGATTTATCATTTACAGTTATCCAACTGGGAGACAAATGTGGGAAAGGATATTCCATGGCCGGGGATTGAAACCTGAGACCCCATAACTAGGAGTCCTACATGCAACCAATGCACTATGGCCACAGCCTAGGTCAAGATAAAAAGGATCTACTATTTCTCATTCACAGTTTTTGCAGTGGGTACTCATTGGAATCATCTCAACAAGAGCCATGTCAGACATTGCCATCCCCCGCCGTAAAAGCTTGATAGTAAACTGAAGCCAGTTAGATATAGACTTCTTGTGCACTGCATTTCTTCTCAATGAGTTCAATAATAGCTATTATACTTTCAGAGATATGCTCAGAACAAAATCCAAGTCTTTAAAACAACAAAGGGCAATAACTCCAAAATTATGCAAGCAAGAGTTGTGGTTCTTGTGCACTGCACTTCTCCTCAACGAGATCTATCCACCTATGAATTTTCAAGTTAAAAGCTATTATATTTTCAGAGATATGCCCTGGACAAAACCTTAGTCTTTAAAACAACAAAGGACAATAACTCCAAAATTATGCAAGCAAGAGTAGGGTTCTTGTGCACTGCACTTCTCCTCAATGAGATCTATCGACCTATGAAGTTTGAAATTGATAGCAATTATACTTTCAGAGATATGCTACTGTCAAGTTTAGTGATGGAAGGACAGAATGACAGGATGACGGAATGATGGACGGAGACCATTACTATATCCCCTTTGCCAAAACGGCGGGGGATAACAAAACATGTCCTATGAATAACATCATCATGAGGTTTGATAAAGAAAATACTGAAATTTTACATTCTAAAGTCGAATACCACCTTAACAGATTCATTATAAAAAATAGGGAATAATAGTAATCTAAATCTGTTTTTTATCTTTTAAACACTTTATTGTGGCTACTTATTGATCAATCACTTGTCCTGCCCCCTGACTAAGCTTATCAAGTCCATTAATGGCAAGTAACATTTAACCAAAAATGTAAAATTGATACTTGGTGACATAAATGTCGTTACTGCAACTTGAATAAGCTCTGGTAATGATGTTTTAGTTGCCAAACAAAAATGGTTCAAATAAATGTCAGCCAAGACAAGAGTAAAGTTGAAATGAATGATTTGATTGGTCAATTGATTCCTTCATTGACAGCTGCCATTGGTCAATTGGAATCGTCTTGAAATGACAAATACATGAGTACCCACAACATAGAATTTGATGCATGAGTAATAAAATTTTGTATTTCCAAATTGAGCTCTGATAATGACAGAATGTCTACTTACCACTAAAATCTACATTTTGAGACAGATTGGACCCTGCTACACAACTCAGTGGTAATCCAGTATAAAAGCCCAAACCAACCACGTATATGGCCACACTCATTTTCCCATCCTTGGAATACACACTGAGTGTAACACATTCCAAGAATCTCCTGGTTACTTGTATTGCTATACATGTCATGACTATACAGCAATGTAACATGTCTGCTGAACCTTGAATAGAAAGAACTGTTTAACTGATTGCTGGCCCCTTCCACTGACTCTGCTAGCCCCACAACTGAGCTTTAACAGAAAGTTCCACTACAATATTAACCCTTGTCATGCTGAACCCGGAATATTCCGGTTTTAGCAAGAGGTGTAGACAAAGATCAGCCTGCACATAAGTGGTCTAGACCTCCTGCTTGTATTTCCTGCCAGAGTTGCTTATGAAGTTGATTTATAAAAGAAATATTGATTTTTGAACAACACGTTTTATCAGTGCTTTCAGCCTTTTGATTTTACATCACTTCAGTAAGGTAATTTATACAGCATGACAAGGGTTAATAGGCCTTATTTTGCAAATCATATGGTCAGTAACATGTAACCTAAAAAGGGTTAGTAAGTAACCTGTATGTTGCCAAAGGAATAAAAATGTCGGCTAATGTCAGAATTCAAAGTTCAATTCTGATCAAATTCGAGATTGTGCGTGAAAAAAAGACATTTGTGTCTTTCATTGACACCAGCAATCCATCAATACACATTTCACAAAATCACACAATTTAATGTGCTGAAGAAAATCAACTAAAATTTTTTTTAGAAAAGGTTAAATTGTTTTGACAAGCAATTTCACCCTCCTCATTAAGTAACTTATTTCTGGATGAAAATGTCATCTGGAGCTGAAGTCATATGAAATTTATTAACTTTTATTGAAAGTGGATCTTATTAAAGACAATTTGATATCAAATATAACTAATATTCAATACTGCTATATTTCAAGAGGGGTAGTGCAATGCTTTGTTTTTAAAAGGAATTGAGACATGACAAAAAAAAACAACAACAACAAATCAACCAGACACAGGTGACTTAGGTTTGTATTACAAGAAATAACCAATGATAACCAATCGGAATAACAGTCATTTTGACACATGGAGAATTTACAAACAACAAACATGTTTGACCCTGATAACCTGTTCAAGCTCACTAGTATTGTTTTCATGGATCATATCGACAATGTGATGTGTCACAAATTATTGGAAGGGGAAAAGGCAGAAGTTTTGTACAGTGACTGAAGATCCTACTTTGTGACAAAATTTTCATTTAGCCATTTACAAAAATCAAACACGATCCTCGCTGTTATTATTTTAGATTGAACAATGTATGACGCAACAAAAAATGACTGGTATCATGATTGAAGTATTACTTGTATTTTTGAATAAAATTAGGTAAGTTAGGTTGATCTGTAAAATAGTTATACTTCACATCCAGACATTTTATGTGAAAAAACCTGGCCCAAAGCTCTGCCCTAATTAGGTTATATTGAGTAAATTGTCAGTTGTGAACTAAATCTATTACTTATTGCCAAAATGTGTGCATAAAAAAGGAGGTAATTACTTTGTCGAGTTCCTAATCTAACTAATTCTAAATTTCAAAGCTTGTTGTTGTCTTCCATGTACAAAATGGGAAAAATCACTTATTCTTTATCATATAAAAAAGAAAAACATATATGCATCATGACTTACCTTGTATATATGGGTAACGGATAATCTGTAAAATTAGTTCAGCTACGTATGGAATTTCTTCTGCCTTGAATGATTTCACTAAAACTGACACCCAGTAGATTGTGTTGAGTATTCCAATGGCATAGAAATGACAAAACCATCTGTAATAAAGAGCAAGAGATAAAATGGAAAAGAACCACAAAACTTTGCCTTTTTCAATAATCTCACACATTCCAACTGCAGTGGGCTTAGTGCTGTTTGATAATTTTTGCACACTTAAGGTTTAAGCTTAAGCATACATTTTATTGTTAACATATTGCATGTCAGGGTTAGCTCTGGCTAGAAAAAAGTTGTCGCCATCACTTTCGCCAAATTAAAAAAGTTGGGGCCAAATAGAAAAAGTTGGGGCCAAATTGAGGAGTTGGTGCCAAAGTCGAACATTTCTTCACTGCACATTTAATTTTTTAACTTATAAGTTGTAAAATAAACAAAATACATATTAAAGAGGTTGAAAAACATGGTAATTCATTCGTAGTTTAGTCTTGAATGAATGTACCTAAGCCATACACCTACAATGAGTTGACTCATCTTCAATCAGTGCTTTCAGTACTTTGATTAGAAATTCGATACTTTGATGAGAAAAATAGAGAGAGGGAAATAGCAATAAGCCTTATATAATATGCCTGATTTGTTGATAGAATAACGTAGACATCTGTTTAAAAAAAAGGTTTATGGATGAACATTCTTGGGTACGAATGAACAAAAAAGAAATGGTTCGTCTGCTTTTAGGACAGTAGAACTCTTGAAATTTCTGACAAAATTTGACAAATTACCACTGTTTCTATCAACAGCTCATCAGAATATCTTTCTTAAAACCCATGAATGCTGAATCAGTGTTAAAACAAGGATTCGCAGTACTGGTGCCGAGATTAGAAACTGACTGAAAATGTCAGCAGAAATATACGAAAATATGCACGAATACATCAAATGTATTCATCAAGAAAAAGGCAAATGGTGGCCAGTTTGATTAAATTTTTGAGAGAGCCATTTCATTGTGATAAATGTATTCAATTGTAGCCGTCATCTAAGGTCATCCATAAAACTAAGTCACGTCCTCAACGCAAAATCAATACGACCCGCCAACCAATGAGCGCATTTCATTAATCTGATTTGCTGTCAGTCAGAACTGTAATTAAATTTGGCAATGTGGCGGTCTTGTGTCAGACTCGATGACATGATTGACCCGATATACAAGCCTTTGAGCAATTATACACACTTAGCCCTCGGCCTTGATTTCCTGAAATTAGTCAAAGTAAAAGTATGTGTAAAAATTGTCTTTTTTTTTGGCGCCACGAACTTTCGCCAAATGAAAAAAACTTGCGCCAGAATTTTATTTTTGTCGCATTTGGCGACAATGGCAATCGGCAGCGCGAACCCTGCATGTACACAAACACTTGCAATACATGCCTAAAGTTATCAAGCATTTCTCTTTGTATAAGACATTTTAGATAAAGGCTAGAAAACCTACTTGCTTGAACCAAGCTTTAACTGAAGATTTGTTTAATTAAATCATTGGTCTCTCCAAATATTCAAAAAGATCTGTGCAGTGCCTTCGTGGGCGATTGCCATTGTCGCCAAATGCAAAAATAAAAGTTGAGTAGCGATAAAATCTCGAATCTGGCAAAAATGCTGGCTATAAAAAAGTCTGTGGAAGCCATATTGATTCCTTATAAAGTACTACCCATGCACACTGTACATTACATCAATCTTATACAACAAATCAAAATCAGAAAATCTTACTTCAGTGGGCTCAGAAAAAATACAGAATATATTTCCTACAAAAAAATAGTAAATTGACTAAGATAAAGTAAGACAAATCTGAGTCAACTACTCCTGGAAATCGTGCAATGCAGGCAACTCTTTCAAGTCAGTCTCATCTGTCTAGTTGATGTACGTCGCAAGTTCACCATGCACTCCTGTAGGGTAGAATGGTCAGACCTAACATTTTGTGATGTCAGCTGTATTTTTCCATTAACAGAGGAATATTCAAGGGTAACTTGTTGACAGAAAACACAATGATTTTGATCTATGTTAAAGTAAATCATTACTCTAAAAAAACTCAACTTTCAATAAAAAATTGGGAAAATAATTTAATAAAACAATTAATGATCACACATTAAGCTATTAAATTTCTTTGTCGGAGAAGATCTTTTTTTAGTCAAAAGTCTCCTACCTCAGCAGATTTCAGTGGCATTAAACTCAGCAAAATATTTGGCTTCTTTTTCGGTTTCTTTGCGAAAGATTTGGCTCCATAGCTTTTTGATTTGGCAAAAGTGATGTCAAAATGAAAAAAAAAACAAAAAACAACAACAAAAAAAAAACAGAGAAGGCCCTGTATCTGTGTATAAAGTGAAGACTTTAATGTTGTTTGCAAAATGCAAGTCAAAATTCAGATAGCTGCAATATCCTAGCCCTCTTTCTAATAATCTGCTGAGCCGATTACCCGTCAACTCGGCTCATAGAATAACACAGCCCCGTCAACTCGGCCCAAATATATAATCTATTGTAAAATATTAGCTTATGTTTAAGTTTTGTACAAATGATGCAGTATTACCTTACTATGTTTATCTTTAATATTTTGAATATACATCATTTTGTGTTTTTAATATGATTATATCGAATCATTGCTTGAATATGTGCAATTTGAATGACTGTTAAATTTCATGTTTAATTTCAATTCAACTTTTCACTGCATCTGATTATACCTTACTTTCCTCACAACTGAATGATGATAGAATTGTTTTGTATTTGTAATAATTACACTTAATAGCTAATCAATATCAAAATTGGTTTGAAATGATATAAAATTGGGACTGAGTTATACACAGTTATATATGAGCAGAGTTGCCAATGGGCCTAGATGACTGGTCACCGCCTCGAAAGCAGGTTGCTAGAAAGAGGGAAACGATATCGCAGCTAAAGTTCAGATTGCAATCCAAGATCCTTTTCACTGGCAAGATTTTTAATCTTGACCTTATGGAATTTTCATTTCAGTTTCAATACCTTTTAATACCTATTACTTATTAGTAAAATACATAAAAGAAGATTGAAATACCTTTTGGGAAGCAAAAAGAATTGATCCTGTCTGAATTTCCATCGTTCTCTTTGCCTACTTTTACCGAAAATGAAAAAGTCATGAAATACACGTGGTGTTAAAGATGGCAAAACTATAAGCAAGCCACAAATAGATGAGACAGCAAAGCATGCTAACCATATCATTGACCCAAAAGATATTTCTACCATATTAAAGGTTGGTGGGGTACGCCGGTTTGTTGCAATAGATGACTTTGCTTTTGTAAAAGTCAAATTGGAAAAATAATGTTCTAACGTTACACGGTAAGAACAAACCGAACATTTTTTTATGGGACGGGAGACTTCCCATTCGTACAGGCTGCATCTGCTGACACTTCTAATGATGAAGGAACTTAAAACGGCAGATAGCCAAGGAACATTTTCCAAACAGAGAGACTACCATCATCTTAACCTTTATTTCAGTCTTCTCTGGGCTCGAGATGAAAAACACTTTTTTCGTAGGCTAGACTACTCAATTTAGAATTGACTCAAAACTAAAATTGTAACGTTATATTACGTTAATTTCTACTACAAGTGCGTGAAAATAAAACATTATATAAGTGAATTATAATTTATAACACAAAATCTAATTGTCTTTGAAACACAACATTTATTTCTGCTTGAAGTTTGAGTAAATTCTAATTTGAGAACGAAAAAAGTTTTATAATCTCGAGCCCTCATAACTGTAATTACGGAATTAGCTTACCGCCAGAGTAACCGCAAGCTTACACAATCTTGATATTTCCACATCCATGAGAGAGATGCAGTGGCTTAACCCACCCCCAAACAGTGACGCTTTTGGTCTCAAGAAAAATGCACTGGAAACATTGTGGAAAACGAAGAAATTGCTTGTCACAGGCAATTTCTTCATTCTCCACGATTTTTTCTACCAAGAAAGTTGAAAAAATCCTAACTTTGATAAACTTTAAATTGTCGTCTGCAATCCCTTTCAATTTGGACAAGTCTAAAATTTTGCTGTGTGGTAATGGCTTTAACCAACGACTATCTAATCATGCAGCTGTGGTATAGACTGAGTAGTTGGCTGATCAACTAACGTCTTGCCAATGAAAACGACCCTGGGTCGGATCACAGCGGTAGTGCTCGAACCCGTGACCTCAAGATCACAAGTCATGCTCAAAATAGACAGGCCATAGGGCCTATCCACTTCACGCTCCGTCAGCGAGCATCATTGTACACGTTCGTTTCTTACTTAGCCAACAAAAGAAGGAAAAAAAAAAAAAAAAAAAAAAAAAAGATTTAGCATACCGTGCCGTAACTGCAGCCTTAACCATTCTCACAAAACCCTTCACGACCATAACGGAAACAAGATTCGGGAATACAATGTGAAAAATGAAGAAATTGTTTTTCAGTACATTTTCCAAATTGTAACCTACCCAGAAAGACAAAGATATTTAAAATGGTCTTCTAGCTTATTGTAATTAGGACCAATATATACTTCCAATCGTCTGATAGTGGCTTAAATAAGCCGCGTGACAAAGACGGTGTTTGCTGTAAATCGAGCTTAGACTTTCTTTAACCGTCTCGCAAACAGTGGCTTTGTCACTAGTCATGGCCGTAATAGCCCACGTTCTCCGGGAAAAAGAAAACAATACAATTCTTAAGGAGGCATAAAAATCGTCTGGGAATGTTACGTGACGAATACGTGTAAGGCGAAACTTTTATTTACACTTAACGGCACTGTTTATGATCAAAATGCTAACTTCAACAAAATTTCCATAGCCATACTTAAACACATAAGCACGTGTATTTACTGACATTGATAATAATAATGATGATAATGAATATGAATCAAGTTGCTGAAAAGATATATAAAAAGACACATTTTTATAGAACTAAATAAATATATTACTTTAAGTGTTATTATCGTCATAATGAATTTTAAAAGATGGGATTTTTTTTGCGAATTCCTATTTTTTTGCAAATGAAAATGCTAAGAAGCGGCTAGATCTAACACGTATGAGACGGAAGTCGGCAAAAAAAAATCAGCCTACTTTGACGTGTAAGTGCGTGTGTGTATTGACCATCCGTTGACAATATGTCACGATGACATAATTTTAGTTTGAATTTTAATTATGAGATATGTCTACTTTAAAAAAAAAAGTTTGATAACGAAAACTTGGTGTTTTTTTCTTTACACAGGAACCCGATACTAATACAAAGTTCTAAATCGTTGGGATTCCAAACCGCAAAACAGGAGTTGCTACTAATGGTGTGCTGTAAACTACTACCTGACAGAATGGCACAGACAAGCCAAGTATCAATTTAAGATGAAGGGTGAATCAGTCATTTTTTGACCACGACAACATTTTTGTTAAATCAGTTTTCACCACCATTTCCAAGTGGTCTTCAAATCAGTTATCATTATTACGGGGGAACTTTTTACATAAGATGGTAAGTTGAATGTATTACTTGAAATATTTTTTAAAAAATGGTAAAATAGGATTGTTTTCATAAAGCTTTATTAGTATATATTTTTTCTCGTTCATTTGTAAAATCATACATTTACTACTTCCACCAGCACTAACACTACTACTACTGATTACGATGAAGAAAGTAATAATTTGGTGATTTAACGAACTATTATTCGTAACGAAATTATTTGATATACCAAATGCATGGGAGACTGCATGCAAGATTAGAACAGTTGTAACAGCTTTAACCAAATGACCATTCGCGGCTGTCAATCCAGATATAAACCGACCAATCAAATAATTTATTCCGCCTGGACCAGAGCTTTTCAACTCCAACAATGGCCGCAATTTTTAACCATTTTTGTTGGTTTGGCGAGTTAAACGTTGTAACTACAGCTTATTCAAGCTGTAGTTACGACGTTTAGGTCACCAATCAACCATTTTTGTTTTTTGTAACATGCTACCGGCCACAAAATTTACAAAATAACGCCGTTAAAGATCGAAACAGAACTTCTTGTCGGAGTCAATGGGCGGGGCCTAGGGAGTCCGTGGGCGGGGCCAGCGATTGGTCAATTACCAGACGGCAACTTTTAGACTGGTCCTAATTGAAAGGAGTTGCAGACGACAATTTAATGTTGACACAATTTTAGATTTTTTCAACTGTCTTGGTAGAAAACATTGCGTAAAATGAAGGAATTGCTTGTTACAAAGAATTTCTTCACTTTGCACAATGTTTTCTCAATTGTTTTCTTGATTTATTGATTTGGGTTTAACGCCACTTTTAACAGTATTTCAGCCATATCGCGACGGCTGGAGCACCTAACAATGGATTCTCGGTATTTCTCACACCAGTACTACCACTACGTCCTTTCCCAGCCTCCAGCTGCTATCCCTATAGGTTTACGATTATCCACCCATTGGTGAGAGACAATTGTTTTCTTGAGGGAGAATGTCTAGCTGTGTGGGAATGAGTTAACATATTCCCGCACAATCCTGCTGTTTGACGCCACTAAAAAACTTTCGAAAACATTGTGGAACATTGTTTTGCAAAATTTATTGGAAGCAGCATGTAACAAAAAGGTAGAATAGTTAGTTGGCGATTTAAACATTATAACTAAAACCCGAAGAAAGCTGTAGTTACGACGATTAAGTCACCAAACCACCAAAAAGGTTAACAAAAATGGCGGCCAATGTAGGAGTTTAACGCTCATTTCTGGTCTAAAAGAATGATTTCATTGGTCGACTGTTTATTTGATTGACATCGCGATCGGTCAATTAGACAAATATCGCGGCGATTTTAGGTACATGTGTAGACTAAGAGTTCAATTCCACGTGTATCATGTAGATCACCATAACCCATTACCAGACGGCAAAATTTAAGATTGACCCAATAGTGAAAGGAGTTGCAGACGACAATCTAATATTTATTGAATTTTGGATTTTTTCAACTCTCTGGAAAGAAAACATTGTGGAAAATGAAGAAATTGATTGCTACAAACAATTTCTTCAATGTACACAATATTTCCAAATTGTTTTTTTTAGAAGCGCCAAATAGTGTCATTGTATAGGAATGGATCAATATTGACGTAAATTAAAAAAAATGGTCGTTTTTCAGACGTCATTTGTGACGCATTAGGGCAATTTTATTAGATCCACACTAACATTGTGCATGTTCTTTAATGCCTATTGACTATTGGTGTCCACAAGGCTGCAATGTAATAATGATTCTCTACTATTTGATTAAGACAATTTGAATCTCTCTTCAGGCAGCATTAACAAGGAGGTATACATGTTGTGCCCAATCTTGAGAATATGCCCATTCTTAAGAACGGGCAGACACATTTTGCCCATTCTTAAGAATGGCCAACCATTCTTAAGAATGGGCAATGCGGTTTGTATCTGTTATCGGAAGCGTTTTTTCGATCAATTTCGACCAATATATTAATGAATCGACCAACCAGTCGTCAAAAAATTGATAGATTAACCAATCAATAAATAAATGATATATTTAACCATGCGGGTTGACATATACAAAGCGAAGAGCTTTCACTTCTTCAGAACACTATTTTGTCGCACTTCTCTACCACATTCGGAGCAGCTCACATCCCCGAGATAAATAAAAAAGGTTAAAATTTTTAACTTTTACAAGTCTCTGTTCCAAACTGAACTCTAAATACTTTAAATAGTCAAGATTTATCACCTTATGATAGATAACGCAATGTACTCAAGATACGTCAGGTCGTACCTGAACTATTTCGTACCGTTTTTGTTGGGTGGACGTATTGTATCCATCGCTAGATTTGTACTCGTTGTTTTATACTTTAACCCTTTCATTTAGCGTACAATCCCAGTTTTTTACGTTCCTGTGATTTTATACCTGACAAAAACAATGAGGGAAAAGAAGAAATTGTAACAAGCAATTTCTCCTTTTTCTACAATAATTTTTACCTTGTAGGGTGATTCCTTTTTAAATTGCACTCTCTTTTAATTGTCATCTGAAACTTCTTAGGATTTGGAAAATTCTAAAATTTTGAAAAAAAAAAAAAAAAAAAAATAACCAAAAAAACAGGAAAGTGTTGAGGGCTCTTATGCAAGGAATGGTTATAGGCTTAATTCTAGAACTGTTGCCTTTTACTTTTTAATGTAGTGACATTATCCTATTGCACCATATAGGGATTTATAATAGCATTTGATTAAGTCATAGCCCGGTTGGTAGGGTTTAATGTCTATGTGGGTCCACCGTGGTCCAAATAAAGACCTGGGTTCTACAGTCAATTAATGCCTGGGAGGTAGAGTATAAAATGTGTGTGTAGGTCCACCCGAGTCGAATCATGGACCCGGGTTCTATCTATCTATATATACTGCCCAACTCCCATTTGGGGTATTACTGGCGGGTTCTGCAGTTATGGATAAATTATGATATTGACATGATGAATGAATTTGAATAGTCTTTTGAATGGTATAAATCAGAACAGAAATGGTTTGATTTTGTGTTTTGAAAGTTTTGAGCAATTTGTATTAAATACAAAATGCTCAGCTAATGTTTTAATCAAATTGCTATGAAAAAGAATGATATAAAAAAATTATATAAACCATAAAACATCATTCACCAAATCAATTGAAATCAGTTGTTTTATTTCAATATCAGGTATCACAGCTGCACCCTCCTCCCTCCTTTAGGACCCAACTGAGATAATTGCTTCCACCAAAAGGTTGACATGTTAAAAAAAACTTTCAGATGTTAAAAACATTAGAAAAAATAAGACCAATTAAAACTGCATTTCAATAAGTCACACCTTCACTTGACCAAAGATTGATTGATTGCATGGGGCTTAACGCCACTTGTAACAGTATTTCAGTCATATTGCAGCGGCTGGAACACCTAACAATGGATTCCTGTTATTTCTCACACCGGTACTACCACTACATCCTTACCTGGCCTCCAACTGCTATCCCACTTAGGTTTACGATTACCATTGGTGAGAGACAAATGTCTGAAACAATATGTGCTGCCGCCAGGGATCGAACCCATGACATCCCATTTTGGAGTTGGACCGAAGATAAACAATAACAACAACACATATTTATTGAACTGACTTCCCTTACATTTTATTTTAAGCCACTTTTAAAAGTATTTCAGTCATATCATGGAGGCTTGAGCACCTGCCTCTAGATTCTCTCATAGTGCAACAACAACATCCTTTCTGTGCCCCCAGCTGCTCATTAGACTTAGGTTTACAATTATCTACCCAATTGTGGGAGGCAAATGTCTGAAAGGATTTTCGTCCCAGCCGGGATTGAATTCGTGACCTTGCAACTGGGAATGGCATATGCTACTAACTGTGCTATGGCCGCAGTCCCGGAAAGTTATGGCAATGCGTTACAGTGTTTTCAATAGTCTTTATTTAACCCATCAAAATGTGGAGTTGAGTGGGAATAGGTTCAAGAGCACATACCATTTTACAATCCAGTTAGCTCAGTTTGTAACACATTTTTAAATTCACAAGTTGTGAGTTCTAACCCCAGCTAAGCTATAACTCTTTCTGACATTTGACAAAAGTCATTTTGACATTGTCCTTTCTGTATCTCTCTCCAATGTAAAATATAAGTGATTATAAGTAGTTCCCTAAGTAGATGAGCATTACGTGGCCTTTATCGTTTGTCCCGGATTCACTATTGAGAAGAATGACAAGAAGCCATGGTCAGGTGACCAGTTTCTGCATAATAACTGAATAACTGTTGCAATGGACATTAAGTGAGATACAATCAATCCAAATGAAATAGATTTAAATCTTTTCAACAAGGAATTAAAACTACATGCTTTAACCCATCATTATAGATTGTACAGTTGTGTGGAAATACAGATTTGCTCTACTTTTCTACGGGCAAGTAAGACATTTTACTTTTCCAGAATCTAAACAAACTTGTCTCCTAAAAGGTGAAGAGATAGATTTAGAGAAAAAGTTGTTGTTAATGAAGAAAATGCTATTTTTTTCACTTACATCAATGTGTTACACCCTTCACTATAGAATCACCATAATTTCCCAATATATAACAAGATTTCTTAACCCATTTCCAGATGGCAAAATTTTAGACTGGTCTGAATTGAAAGGAGTTACAGAAGACAATATAAAGTTTATGAAATTTTAGATTTTTTTCAACTTACTGGTTAGAAAATATTGTTGAAAATGAAGAAATTGCTTGTTGCATGCAATTTCTTCATTTTCCACAATGTTTTCAAATTGTTTTTCTTTAGGGGCATCAAAAAGTGTGACTGTGAGGGAATGGGTTAAGATCTGTTTTGTACCATTCCAAGATATGTCCTGGTATTAATTTGTCCTTCGGCAAGTTGCCTTGAAAAATGTACTTTTTCCCAAGAAGATAAACCTGTCATGTCAGACAAATGGGCATGTGAATTCCACACCCATGAGTGTGGACCATCAAACCTTGGTGAAGAAGAACATTTTTTCAAATGGGTCTTGCATAGCTAAATGGTAAGGTCTGCAGACATGAAATCAGCAAGAAGTCAAGGATTATGGCTTTGAATCCAAGCTGCACCACTGGTCATGTGGGTTTGTCCTTAGGCTAGACATTTCAGGGCTCAAGCCTAGCACTAGTGGTATGCAATAAGTAATTGAACTTTACTGTGAAAGAATATTCAGAGAGGCATTAAACCTAATTCAAACAAAACCTTTCTTAACTCTTTACAAAGTTTAAGACTTACTTTGTCACAATTCAAAGAAGTTGTAGACAACAATGAAATTAGAGTGCAATTTGAAAGATAACTAACCCACAGAGTAGAAACTATAGTAGGAAAAGAAGATATCACTTGTTACAGGCAATTTCTTCTTTTTCCAAAATGGTTTCTCAAGTATAAAATCTTAAGGACTTATAAAGCAGGGACTGTACAGGGAAGTGTTAAATATTAAAGAATATGCCTATTAAGAACATACAAATTCTTTTCAGTCTAATAAGAATTAATACTTTCAGACTCGACAAAGATGGTCAGTAAATATGCTCTCCACATGGAGTTAACTGCTAAAAGCTAACATCTGCTGTGTTGACTTGATCACTCATTTACCAATGTTGTCAACACAAAGTCTATTGTTTTTCAGATTTTAACTTCAAGTTCATATCACCCAAATAAATGCAATGTCATTGACATCAGTGTTCATGCAAACAATCAATATCTTGTATCCATTAAAGGGGTGATCAAAAGCAATCAGTCATTTAGCTCACCTGGTCACAATATGTTCATGGTGAGTTTTTGTGATCCTTTAATGTTGGGCATAAATTCAGCAATACCACTTTAGATTTCACAATTTTTAGTGGGTTTTCCAAAACTTACAGAAATTTCTGAATGGTCATTAGAAAGATCCCTTTGGACTTTGATGACATTCTGTCCTATTTCACAGGAAAACTGTTCTTAATGCCAGTTTCCTCTTTACAATGTAACGGGTACTTAATTTTGGCTCGATCTTTCTCAAATTTGCTGGAAGTGGTTATATAGTAATGAGGAATATTCCTAGTGAAAAGAGTGACATTCTGTTAAATGTCACATGAAAAGATGCCTTAGTGAACATTTTGCTCAGCTGATTTAGCTCATTCATTCATGCAATGTTCTCTCAATCCTGGTACTGTGAGTTTGAACCCCGTCTCAGCCAACATTCTCGCTGACAGCTCATCCCAACATAGCTCTCACGTATGGTCATATGATCTGTTATGTGCGTATGTTGTATTAAAAGTGGAAGGTTGTAATAGATGTAGCTTGTGGTTTGCTTGTGTGAGAAATGACAGGAGCCCTGGTGAGGTGCACCAGTCATATGATATCCATGTATCAGAAATACTGTTGAAAGTGGCCTTAAACACCATTCAACGAATAAACCTTGATGACAATTTCCTATAATTACAGCTATACAAGTTTTGCACATTCTCTTACATGCAAGAAAGATCCATGTATTGAGTATCATAAAAAGGGGCCTTTACCCTTTGCTGTTTGTCAAAATTTAAAATTGTTCAATTTGAAAGAAGCTGCAGGCATCAAGTAAAAGAGAGTGCAATTTGAAAAGTAACCAACGTATAGGGTATGAAATAACTCTGGAAAAGAAGAAATTGCTCGTTACATGCAATTTCTTCTTTTTCCACAATATTTTTGCTAGTATGGAAACCATAGGGACCTATAAACCAGGGATTGAACAGGAAAGTGTTAATGACAATTGCCTTTTTATGGCTTACAAGTAAAAAATCTTGGCTTAGTCTCTGTGTTATATGCTGTAGGGGAATTTTAAGCTATGTGGAAGTTCCAGTATCAAATATAAGAGCATATTACACCCAATATCAAGAGAAACTGGGCCATTCATACAGGTTAACAAAATGTTAGACTGATCAAAGTTAAAAGAAGTTGCTGACAATAATTTCATCATGACTTGAATTATGATAATCTTTGTCTTTTGGGTAAAAACTTTGTAGATAATGAAGAAAATGGCTTATAATAAGTTTATCAAAGCTTTAAGTGGAATGGTGTGGGAATGGGCTAGGTGAAAATATCCTAGCAACTCAAACCCATTATCACACAACAAATTTTAGACTGGTTCTAATTGAAAAACTTACAGTTGACATTTCAAATCGGACTAAGATTGGAAAGTAACTGCCAAATAAAGTAATAAACATCTGGGGAAAAGGAGACATAACTTGTTACAAGCAATGTCTCCTTTCCCCTCAAAGTTTTCTGTGATCATATTTCCTCAGGTTGCCAAAAAGTGAAATTGTCTGATCATGGGTTAATTAGTCAATTTGGTAGAAAGAATCATAATGCTAACAAAATAGTTATTTTCCATCAAATATCAAGTAAAAAGGGGACTAAGTATCTATAACAGCTTTGAAGCTCATTTTATACTTTTATGCCCTGCATCGAAAGATAGGGGGCATATTGTTTTACCGTTGTCCGTCTGTCTGTCAATGAGTCTGTCTGTCTGCAAAACTTAATAAAAAAAAACCTTAGAATTGCCAATTACTACCAGCCTATTCAAGATACATCTCCATAATATGCATCTCCTAATTTCAAGGTCAAGGTCATGTGATAAAGTCAAGGTCACATACCAAGATCAAACGCAAAAAACCCAAAAAACACTCATGTATAGCGAGACAAACACATCTTGTTTGCCTTTAAAGTTTTTCCACCTTTAACCCTTGTCATGCTGAACCCGGAATAATCCGGTCTTGGCAGAAGGTATAGACAAAGATCAGCCTGCACATAAGTACAGTCTGATCTTGGTCTACACCTCCTGCTTGTACTTTTCCTGTCAGAGTTGTTTGTGAAATTGATTTATAAAAGAAATATTGAATATTGAACAACAAGTTCTTTTAGTGCTTTCTTCCCTTTGATTTTACAGTAATTCAGTCAGATATTTTATACAGCATGATAAGGGTTAAGATATCTCAAAACTGTAATTACTCTGTTTTTTGAAAATTTTACAGGAGAGAGGAAAAACATTCTCATTTTGTCATTTCTAATTTACTAAAGGAAAAATTCTGAACATATTTTCCTTTTTTTTCATTAAAGAAAATAATAAAGAAAAGAAATTGGAAAAAGGTTTTAAATAATGAGTTATGCAAATGTGTGAGTTACTATATTATCGCACTAAAACAGCTCTATTTTCTAAAAAAGAATCATTGCATTGCTGTAGTAATTACAGGTTCTACTGTATTGCATACTAATTCTGATGAATTTTATGAAAAAAAATCTTTTCAATAATGAAGTAAAAGATTAATAAAGCTTATTAAATGGAGATGCCTGGATTAAAATTATATGCATTGTTGATAGGTTACTTGAAGTATGTTACTGCAGCTTGAATACCTTGCTGTAGTTACATAGTTTTGATATCCCTCAGGCAATATACAATCTAACTTCTACTAGCCAAACATCAACCTTGCCTACTAATTCTTGCAATAACAAAATACAAAATAAGTATTTCAATACAAAAAAAAATATTTTATTAGTTTGCTTTTGGGCCAATTCTAACTCTGGCTGAAGGGGATTTGTCATTGCGTTGACTCTGTCATGACCCAATAAAACAGTTTCTTATAAATTTTCCACAGAAAATATTTGATAGATTTAAAACAACTTTCACAGGGATTATCCTTAAGTTACCCTTTTTTTCTGATTCCTTAGGCTAATCTGAAATGATTTTTTTCATTGGCTAGTCCAATCTCATAAAATCAGAACCTTTGGTCAGGTTTCAACCAAATTCCACAACAATAGGTCTTGGAAAAGCTTTCTCATATTTCTGAAAATGTGGCTTTTATATACAAGAAAGATTCTTGGGTGATCCCTTATAATGCAGATCCCTTATTATAACCCATAAAAAACAACGGGTTTTTATAGGCCAGGCTTAATTCCATGATTCTGATACCAATTATGACCATAGAGAGTCATGTCTCAAGTTGCAGAGACCCACAGAAATAATTCTGCTTCCTGGCATAAAAAAGTTTCCATAAGGTCTGAAGCTTTCATATTTTGCATATGACATTGTATTATGATACTGTGCCAAAATACTTCAAATATTTGTCATGAGATCAACTTCAGCTCTCAGATATTAGTTCTCAGATTGTACATAGAGATAATGAAAGAAATCTCTTAAAATCTCCTCCTGCAAACCCATAAGGCCTAAAGCTTTCAAATTTGAAAATTGTCTCATGATAATTTAAAAAAATTCTTCAAATTGTTAATCTGAGATCAAAGTAAGTCCTTCATTGTTAGATCCTGGATTTTACCTAGAGGTAAAGAAGGTCTCTAAGGCCAATAGATTTCAATTTCTGTATTTAACATTGTCCAATGCTCTATCAAAATAGATAAAAATCATTACTCTGAGAACAGCTTAAGCCCTGTATTGTGGGTTTCTGTATTTTGCATAGATATGGAGAGAAATCTTTAAATACCTTCTACCAAACATTAAGGCTTCGAGTTTCCAAATTTTGCATGTGATATCCCCTTGTAATACTCTACCAACATACTTCAAATTGTAATTCCAAGATCACAGTAAGCCCTATGTTATGGGTTCCCTGGATTTTTCAAAGAGATAAATGAGGAAATCTTTGGAAATCTTCTCCTCCAAATATGTAAGGCCAAAGGCATTAAAATTTAGCATTTATCATCTCAATATGATTCACTACCAAATACTTTAAATTATTACTATGAAAGCAAAGGAAGCCCTATATAGTGGGTTGCCATATTTCACCTAGAATTCTTGAAAATTCTTCTGATCCCTTGCACATTTTGTATACAGAATCAATCCATGGTAGCCTATAAAAAGCTACCATATATTTCTGTAATGTACTTAAGCCCTTTGTTGTGTTTTCCTAGATGTTTCCTAAAACTAAAGTAAGAAATCTTTAAACATCTTCTTTCGATTAAACCATGAGATCTAGAGCTTTCAGATTTTACATGCAGAATCACCTTACGTTACTCAATCAAAAAATTCTGATTTTTGGTCTTGGATCAACATATAAGCCCTATGTTGTGAGCTCATGTTTTACATGAAATTGCTAGACAGGATAACTTCTCTATCCTTAACAAATGATGTATGAGCTTTCAGTTTATTCAAGCAGAATCATCTAAATGTTATTGCGCCTAACTCTCTCAAATTATTACTTGTAGATGAACATGAGCTTTTTGTTTTGGGTTCCTAATTTTTTCATAGCAATAAGAAAATCTTTAAAAAATCATGGCCTAAACCTTTCAAATTTTGCATGCAGAAACTTGGCCTAAAAACTTTTTGAACATAAGCTCTATATTGTCCATTCCAATCTGACATGAATTGATAAACCCATTACAAGACAACAAATTTTTAGACTGGCCCACTTTGAAGGAAGTTGCAGATGATAATTTAAAATTGGTCCAATTTAGAAAATCTTCATCTTTTATGGTAGAAAACATTGTGGCTATTGAAGAAACTGCTTGTCACAATTAATTTCATCATTATCCTAAATGTTTTCCAAAGTTTTTTTCTTGAGGGGCATCAAAAGGTGTAATTATGTTGGAATTGGTGAAGAATTAATTCTTTAGAAATTACATCCCCTAAAGCAGAAGTCCTAAGAGCCTGTACATTTTTTATTCAAAAGTTTTCTGCTTAAGTTCCTAAATTATATTACTCAGAGTACAATATAAACCTGTGTTCAGGTTCCCTTGACTTCACAAAAAGATTCAAAAGGGAATCTTCAAAAATTGTCTCCCTAAAACAAGTCCCAAGTCTTCAACATTTTGCATGCAAATTGTTGCCTTATTGAACCCTACTACAATTCTATAAATGATATTTTGTCAATATAGGCCAAACTAACTATCAGAGTTCAACCAAACTTCACAGAATCAGCCAAAGGTCATGCTCTTTCAACATACTTCAAAGAATTGATATCATTGAAGAACACTGGTTGCAATGCAACCGGAAGAAAAAATCCTCTCCTCGCAAATCACAAGGCCTAAGGCTTTGATATTTGGTATGTATCAATGCCTATTGACCATCTACCAAAATACTTCAAAGAATTACTGTAATCTGAAAAATAGCCCTTTCCTGTACGATCCCTGACTTTGCAATGGAATAAAGAAAGAAATCTTCTGCCAAACCATAAGGCCTTGAGCTTTGATTTGATGGGGGGAATCTAAAATCATTGCTAGGTAAAACAGATTTAAATTTTGTTATCTTTCATTTGTTTTTGCCTATGAGTTGTATTGGGATATCATGCTGGTTAGAACAGTATATCAGTAACATTCAATGGGTTTAACCCATTACCACACAATGACGCTTTCTGACGCTCAAGAGAGACAGTTGGGAAAACATGGTATGGAATGAAGATTTCTTCATTTTGCACAATGTTTTCTATCCAGTTAGTTGAAAAAATCCAAATTTTGTGAACTTTAAAATGCTGTCTGCAACCCCTTTCACTTTGGGCCAGTCTAACATTTTGTTGTCTGATATTGGGTTAATTATGCATCTACATAATGCAGACAACAATATGGTTGGATGCAGTTTGAAATGAAATCATTCTATGTAGTAGAAAATATTGTGGATAAAGAAGAAATTGCTTGTTACAAGCAATTTCTTCTCTTTCCACAACCTTTAAATCACAGCAAGGTGAAATCCCGACACGGAACAGGTGAGATAGCAATTACATACCAATTGATTTAGTATATCATTGAAAGCATCTTGTTGTTATAGTGATTTTTGCCATTTCAATGTTAATATTACATGTACCTTTATTTTCACTTGTATGTCATGGATTAGAAGTTAACTCATTTAACTACTTTGAAGAGAACATCTATATTGAAGTCAGTTGTTTGTTTGTATGGTAATTAATGCCACACTTTAAAGATCTTTAGTTATATCATCACTTAGTCCACCTATCCCTTTCCTGTACAATCTCTGGTGTTAAGGCATTGTAATTTTAAACTTAGAGAACATTGTGAGAACTTTTGAAAAAACAGGAAAGAATTATTAGAGTATTCACGAGCTTCCTCCGTATCAGTAAATGTAGGCCTGGTCTTTGAATATCTTGCCCCAAAACATAGATACTTATGTGACAAGCAGTGCAGTCGTAGAGATTCGAACCTGCAACCCTCAAATTCTCTCAGATTTATAGCCTGCCACTACTGAGATATGCAAAACCCTTGGTTGATTGTCCAACTTAACAGGCTAGCTATGAGGGAAACTTCTTGGCTTATTTCTGCTTTGTTTTTTTCATTTAACCTATTCCTACACAATAACACTTTTGGATGCCCCTCAAGAAAAACAATTGAGGAAACATTGTAAAAAATGAAGAACTTGCTTTTTGCAAGCAATTTCTTCATTTTTTTCATTATGTTTTCTACCAAGAAATTTTAAAAGAAATCTAAAATTTCTCAGATTTAAATTTTTTGTCTGCAACTCATTTCAATTTGGGCCAGTCTTAAATCTTAGCATCTGGTAATGGGTTAAATACGAATTTGTATTCCACATGGATTTGATACATTTACATTTAGCCTGTAAACATAGCTTATTTTATATTCACTTGCCAACTATTTAATTACTATCTTTCTTTTTTATTTGTTTGCTAATTTCAACTGTATCTCAGTTATATCAGGGTAACTGATACACCTAACCATGGCTTCCTATTGTTTTCCATACCAGAACATCAACATTCAAGGAGCTACCATATAATGTCAATGAAGAGTACTTATCATTTGGCCATTGGTGAGAGACAAATTAATCACACATGCAATGACACATGTTGAAAATGAATATAGCTTTTCTGTGGTTAAAACTCATGACCTTTGGATTCAGGATCAATTTTGGTGCAACCCTACTCAAATATGCTGGATTTTTTTATTGTACTGTTAACAATTTAAATTTTTTATGTTGACAATCCATCCAATATCAAGGGGGGAATTGTAATAATGACCATGTCAAGGCTACCGCTCTACCCTTGCAGTTTGGGGTAAATCTTTCTAAAACATGCTCAAAATGTTTGTATTGTCATGGGGATGATCTCCATTTACCCATTACCAGATGGCAAAATTTAAGACTGGTCAATATTGAAAGGAGTTGCAGACGACAATGTAAAGTCTATGAAATTTTAGATTTTTAATCTCTCTGGGCAGGAAACATTGTGTAAAATGAAGAAATTGCTTGTAACAAGCAATTTCTTCATTTTACACGATGTTTTTCCAGTTAGTGTCATGGGTTAAATTATCATGGTTCCATTCTGTCTATACCAGGGGAAAAGCAAACTTCCTTGTTCCACTCAACATATCACTCTTTTGGCTCAAGCCTGCTGAAAATGTATGTTTGATGCCTATGGAACATGGTAACATTCCATCCATTGTCGCTGGAAAAGGGGCTTTAATGACTAATTCATTGGTACTGCACTATAGATCATAATTTTCAAATCAACTGGCTTAAAGCCATGGGGTTATTGACATGGGTTGGTGTGTGTTGTGCATCCAGTAATCTCTCTGTCCGTAAGTTTTACTGTAAAAATCCTCTCACCAGAGTACTGAACTGAATTCAACCAAATTCACAGAAATGATCCTTGGGTGACATTTTATCAGATTCCTTCAAAGAATAGCGATCAGATGGAGAACATGACTTAAATGGGTGGAAAATTGTATGTTGAAAATTTTAAAAAAAAAAACACTCAGAAACCAGTGGATAGATTTCAACCAAATTTTGAAGGACGGATCCTTGTGTGACCCTGAATTAGATTCCTCCAAACAAATTTGATCAGATGAAAATCATGTCTTTAACCCATTCCCACACGATGACACTCTCTGTCACCCCTCAAGAAAGACAATTGAGAAAACATTGTGTAAAATGAAGCAATTTGCTTGAACCAAGCTATTTCTTCATTTTCTACAATGTTTTCAAAAAAATTGAAAAATTAGAAAATTCACAGGATTCATTATGTTGGCTGCAACTCTTTTCTATTTGCACTGGTCTAAAACTTTGTCACATGGTTAAGGGTTAATGGGCAGGGCTAATTTCCAAATATGGTGAAAACTTTGGAGAAACTTTTTCTCACAAACCAGTTGATTGATTTCATTCTTATTTCACAGGGATGAGCCTTTAGTGACTTTCATCAGATTATTTAAAAGAATACTGATCGGTTTAAAAATGTGGGTTAAATGGGGGGGTCTTGTTACCAAGAATGGTAGACAGTGAAAACTTTAACTTCTCAGATACAAGTTGACTTATTTCAACCAAATTTCACAGGAATTATCCTTTGGAGACCCTTTAACAGATTTCTTCAATGAATTTGATTGTATGAAAAGCATGGCTTTTTCCTGTAGGGGGGCTAATTTATGAAATATATTCTGAAAACTTTAAAATCTTCACAGAATCCTGTGGATGGGGATTTTAAACCAAATTTCACAGGAAAGACCCTCAGAATGACTCTTTGTCAGATACCTTCATATAACCTTGGTCAGTTGAAAAACATGGCTTTTATGTCCATGGCATAGAATGGATATTTTGAAGATTTTGTAAATACCTTTTCATTTGAATGAATTTTACATACCTTTACTTGACTATTGTAAAAAAGTGAAAAAATTTAAATGCTTCTGTAGAACTATTTCAAAGAATTCATTGCCCAAATTCATTTGCCAGATATGGCAAAGATAATTCAGTTTATATTGAATTCTGTGGCCGCGGCAATATTGCTTTCGGTAGCATGTCAGACTCCTAATCAGCTAGGGTGTTCCAGGTTCAGTTCTGGGTTTGCGGCAAATGTGCTTTCGTGGAGGCTCGGAAAGGATGTAGTTATTGTGTGCTTGTGAGAAATACTAGGAATCCATGGTTAGATATATATGAAGTATTGTGTTGTCTTAGAGGCAATGCAATTGTAACTACTCATCTAATCACCCTTTTTGCCCATTGTACTTATAAAACATGCTTAAATGTTTGTGTAGTCACCAAAATGGCCCCTTTATAAAGGGATGGTTACTTTAGTAGAATAGATGACATGAGATGGCAGTGATTTAGCATTACATTGTTACTCTTGTTTGTAACCGATTACCACATAATTTCACTTACCGCCCTGAAGAAATATGATTAAGGAAAATTTGAAGCAAAAGGAGCGAATGGCTTGTAACAAGCAATTTCGCCTTCTTGCCAAATATTTCCTACCTTGGTGCTTATTTCCAATTTGAGTAGACTTTGCAAAATTTTCTGCAGCTGAATTCTTTAAGTTTTCACATTATCTAACATTTGTCTGGTAATTGGTTAACACATTCCCACACAAGAAAATTTTACAATGTTCCAAAAATTGAAAGAAGTTGCACAATGAAATTTTAGATATTTCATAGTTCTGGTTATAAAACATGGTGGAAAATGAAGAAATTGCTTGTTACAAGCAATTTCTTTACTTTACACAATGTTTACCAATTGTTTTTTAGTTGTGTCAAAAAGCGCCATTGTGTGGGATTGGGTTAAAAGGTTTTTTCCTTTACGATGCTGTCCGGTGATCTTGCGCATCTAGGGTAACTTCCATAGTGCGCAAGATCATCGGACGCGCAAGATCACCGGACACGACTGTATCAGGGTGCTACCGTTTTTACTGAGGCGTAAAACCTGTAATTGTCACGGTTACAATTCGTTGAATAACCTCTCACACTTAATAATGTCATATATGCCTTATTTTTAATCAAAAGACGGGTTTACACGCTGACAGAATACGGTAGAAACAGTCATAGTGACGTCGTCATTTCTTAAGGATTGACTGCGTTCCGTCTTCGTGTTTTCTTAGATGGAAGATTGATGTAGCTTTCAGAATAAGATTACGTAATATTATATCTTATTGATCTTACAAAAACAATATGATCATGATATTTTATTTTGCCTTGGGACGACCTTTTAAAAAGACCGACCTTTTAAAAAGATTATTGGTTCACCGGAAGTTATATCGAACGACTGTAGTGAAGCCGTATCGGAATGGTTTTTTGGGTTTTTTTTATAATAACGTTTTATTATGGTATTTTTTACGGTTCACATACAAATTAAATGTCCCAAAATTAATATTTCTTACAGTTTTATCAACGAATAGGCCTGTTTTCGTATTGAAATCGACGTTTTGCCCTTTCTTAAGAATGGGCAAAGCCTTGATTTTACCATTTGCCCATTCTTAAGAATGGGCATTCTTAAGAATGGGCACGACATACATACCTAGTGCTTATATTGGCAGCATACACAATCCTGATTTTAGTAACAAAGTGGGCATTTTTCTCGCAGGTAAATTATTTTTTCGTATACGGTTTCTTCTAGTCGCCCATTCCCCCACAGTGACGCTTTATGACGCCCAAAAGACAAACGATTTGGAAAATATTGTAGGAAAAAAGATATTGCTGCTTCTTCACTATCACGAATGTTTTATGATTAAAAAAAAAAAAAAAAAAAAAAAGAAAAAGAAAGATTTCTTCATTTCACATAATGTTTTCCCATTTGTTTTTCTGGCGTCGAAAAAGGGTCATTGTTTGGGGATGGGTTAACGCATTCAATAATTTGTCAAACCGCTGGAGATAGGAATACATATGCTAATAACAAAAAGTTGAATCACTTAAATTGAAAATCATTTGGCTCAATGCTTAAAAATAGAGTGATGTACTTTAGATGGATTTGCTTAAACACTTGTTTCTCGATTTCTTTAGATTTTTGTATATGTGCCTTTCCCAGGGGACATTATTTTGAATTACCAAACACTACTAACTTGGCAATTCTTAATCTTGGACGCAAAATGACTATGCTTAAAAATTATAAATAACATTCTCTTAGTAATATTTTCGATGCAGGCCAAGGCTTTTAATCGATATCAGGCCTTCAGTTTGCAATTACGATTGTTAAGCTTAAATAGCGTCTTTGGGATACCAGAGCATCTTAAAAACATATTATTTATGCTCTAGTTGTGTCAACCCAACGACTATGAATTGCGATATTAGTCGCTTCTTCGCAGGATCTACGCAGTTACATTTTTCGACTTACTTATCCGATTTGTCGTTGCCTACTTCTACAGTACATATTGGCATAGACTGCCGGGGTTGTTAAAGCCATTTCCAATTAACCCTTTCCTATTCAATTCCTTGTTTTTACATCTCTATGAATAGATAATTGAGAAAATATTGTATTGTAGAAAAAGAAGAAATAATTGCTTGTATAATTTTTTCTACCCCGATCAATGATTATTTTAAAATTGAATCCAAATCATTTTTTTCTTTCCTGCAAAACTTTTGAATTTGGACAGGTCTAAAAATTTTCCAAACAGGAAAGGGTTAAGACTATTCCTTACCTATTCCTTACCTAATCTTTCTATCATTGTTTCAATGTTCTCTTTAACGTATAGCTGTATCTTGCCATGGATAAAGGGCTAACAGGCCGAACTGAAGCTGGCGATTACACACAACCGCTCAGTCATGTGACAGGAAATGACATCACAGATACAGTACCTGGTAGACACCAAAGATACGCAGAAAGTTTGACTGACGTCACGAGTACAACAGAGAATGAACTGGGTTTTAAAAAGTTAATCCCGGGGGTGAGGACATCAACGAAACTTAACAATAGGCTGAGGAGCCAACAGTTTTTATCAGCAGTGTTTTCTTCTTTTCTTCATCCCTGAACAAAAAGATGACCGTTTTGATTATTTTACATGGATTATTACTTGGATGATTTGAAATATGTCGAAACAACAACAACAACAACAACAACAACAACAGGAGCCAAGGAGGTCACCGTGATGACTTTGGTGATTTTTCTCAGAGATAGCTGATTTGGAAGCCGATTTTAACATGAACGAGCAAAGAATGGATGGAGTTTTACGGTGCATCGATAGCTGGTAGTCATTTACCGCGCTAAAAACTAATAAAAAGTCTAGCTCATGTAAAACAAGTACGAGTAACACTGCGTTAATTGAGCAAGCTGGAGAGGACGAGGTAGCCTTTTGTTGCCTGAAAACATGAATGCATGTATGGAGCGAACCAGCCAGCGTAGAAGTTAAAATTATTCGGTTAGTGGTAGAAGAGTCATAACCGGTCGTATGTACATGTACTACTTACGCCCACTCAATTTGACAATGTCCAGGGACGCGATCCCATTAAAGGAGCTATTGTACAAATTGAAAAAAAATACCGCGGTCACGTAATATCCGAACTGTTTTTCAGCATTTCTATGTTAGAGATATAGATGTGAAAGTTATAGTAAGTGATCAAAGGTCATTTTTTTCCTATAGATGTATAGAAAAAGTTGACCTTTGACCACTCATTATAACATGTACATTGAGAGTGGTGCGATGTTAAACTGTTAAACACGAACTTTTGATTCCATATGACTGTATATATAGTAATATCATGTTGTTTGCTAGATTTTTGTGTTTCCTACTATAGGATATTTACATGGTGTTAAATATCAAAATTTATTTATTCAAAATATTATATTTATACTAATTCATTTATTTAACCTTTTATAAAATATTTTTCTTGATTCACTTTATTGCTGTTAAACTACTATGACGACAACAACAAGTTTAAACAGCAAAACAAAAAACCGTTTCACTGGTAAAGGAGCTATAATTTTGCATATCGATAGATTAGTGCCAAAACATTGTAAGATTGTTAACAATATACACTCACGATGTTTTTGCATTAACCTGTTGATATGCTCACTGTGAGGAAACTTATTCGGGATATCTCGCGCGATTAAAGCTATAGCGCAAACTATCCCGAATAAAAATGCTAAGAAATCCCATGATATCGCTTTTTTACCTCAATACCGTGCACAGTCCCGCATTTTAAGCACTTGCTATAAAAATGGATTTTTCCTTGCTACTACTCTTAATTTTCAGTTTTAATCTTCGATATGTTGTCGTTAGCAATATCTTTAATTTGGACCATTCTAACATTTTTCCTATAGTTACAGGCTAAAAACACACGCTGATCTCAAACTTTTGCTCATGTGTTATCTTCCTCAACGAGAATCTCTCTCTCTAGAATACGACTCTTCTCTACGCCATTTTGGGTTTATTTAAAGGTGGAAGTTTTCTGGGTGATTTGTCCGGAGAGGTAGTGTAAGTTTGTGAGAATTGTTTATCATTATCTCTCTCCGCTATGAGCTCTTCTTCGTGTTCTTTTATAAGCTGTCGTTTGAGTCTTCTTTCTCCATTTATAAACTCTCTGAAAAATTGAAAAAAAATATTGTCAAAACTATTCTTAAGAATTGTGTATCTGAAAATGGTATTTGTAACCACCCCAAAAGATAAAGTTTCCATAGATGTTGACGAAAACAATAGATTAGTCTTCTCAAAACATTTGAACAATTACTGGATTTTTGTTCTATATCTTTGTAAATTTAATCCATTACCACATGGCAAAGTTATAGACCGGTTCAAAATGAAAGAAGATGCAGATGACAAGTTAAAGTTAATAAAATCCTTAAAATCTTTGGCTTTGGGATTAGAAAATATTGTGGATAATGAAGAAATTGCTTGTCACAAGCAATTTCTTCATTTTCCACAATGTTTTCCAAAGCTATCGTGATTCAGAGGTGTTGAAAAGCGCCATTGAGTGGGAATGGGTTAAGATGAAATACATAAACCTAGGTTTACTTTTACTTAGGTTTAGAAAAAATACTTTTTCCAATTACTTTCGAAAAATAAGTTTCTGCCCTACATGCCTGTTACCGCTGGCCAACTTTTGATAACACTTGAGCAATTTTGTACTTCGACAAAAATGACCACAGGAATTATTTGGCACTATTTTAATATGACACAAAAACACCAAGATTGTGTCTGAGGAAAGGAGGCATTTACAATGATCTTGAACAAAGTTCTTGATAGAAACAGATTCAGAAGTCAAATATACAAAGGTCGACCCAAGCCCTCTTAAAGTGTTTTGAAAACTGAAGCTGTTCAGTACCTTCCATATGTTTTCTTTTCTGATCGATATATCAATAAAATATTCCGTATAAAAATAAATATACGAAACTGTTTTGACAGAAATTCAGTAGAAAATATTGATTAATTTTGAAATGAAAGCCTTATATACTAAAATATCATAATGCAAATTAAGCATAATATACGATGTATTTATGCGAAAGAAAATGAAATATTAAACGCCAAGCCAAGAACTCATTTAGAAGAAAGAGTAAAAAGCCAGAATTGCAAGTGATTCTATATCTGCAATGTAGAATAACGCATGAGTTAAGTGATGAAGAGAATGTTTTTTGTTTCATGGAGGTATTAAAGGAAAGCAACTTATCACACTGTATGAATACGCAAACGACAACAACAACAGTAGCAACAACAACTCTCTTCATTTCTTAAAATGTAATTCTTTTATACAACTATTTTGTGCTCAATCATAAAAAATATCTGCCTGCTAAAATATTGTTTATGGAGATATGAATATATTTTTTCTTCGAATCAGAACGCTCATTTTTGATAGTGGCAACTAAAAATTAAATTACAAGGAAATTAATCCTAAAACAAATGTATTTCACTAAACATATTTTAAAACAAAAAAGAGAAAGGCAAGTATAGAACACCTTCAGGAAAATAGCAAACTAATTGTTGATTTTTAACCCGGGACTCAAGAGTACGATTGTGATTACACGAGACTACGATTGTGATATCGTGAGAGTACTTTGACCACGTGACGTGCCGGGACTCAAGAGTACGATTGTGATTGCACGAGACTACGATTTTCATATCGCTAGAGTACTTTGACCACGTGACGTGACAGTAACTCGAGGGTATCAGAGTACACTGACTAGAACCGAGGATAGTAAAGAAGGATCTCAGCCTCGTTCTATCGTGCTTTAAATCAAAGTACTGAAAAGTAATGTAAACTAGCAAAGAAATGTTTAGTTCAGTAATCTTCTCTGTAAAACGTTATCAT
The DNA here is from genome assembly GCA_946902895.1 of Fragum fragum. Classification (NCBI taxonomy): domain Eukaryota; kingdom Metazoa; phylum Mollusca; class Bivalvia; order Cardiida; family Cardiidae; genus Fragum; species Fragum fragum. The sequence continues at coordinate 46,991,956 of OX336369.1, forward strand.
GATAAAGAAACGAGGTTAAAGTAACCAAGGAGTTAACTATTCCCACACAATACCCCTTTTTACGTCACATAGGAAAATAGTTGTGGAAAACAATGTGGAAAATGAAGAAATTGCTTGTTGCAAGCAATTTTTTCATTTTTCACATCGTTTTGTACCTATAGAGATGAATATTATAGAGTTTTCAACAATTTGAAATTATGGTCTGCATCTTCTTTGAAGATTGATCAAAGTCATTTTGAACGCGATTTTCTCAAGTGAGCTAAAAGTACCTGGGAGATGAACTTGCATGCAGAGTTTGCAATGATCCTGAAATACATGTACATAAAAACTGATTGTTATGGCGTAGGCACTGAACAGATTTAGTGGTTAAGCCTCCAGTTGCAGTTTGCACTCGTTGAACTTTGAGACGACCTCAAAATTTTGTCTGTTAACTTAAGCTATCAAAGCTGACGCTTTGCTAGCTAAAATATACCCTCGAACGAACTCTCGCATTATCACCATAGTGATCGATAGTACAATGACGCTACTCCGAGAGTACGTGTAGGATGACAATATTGTAATGGTACGATAGCGCGAGAGTAGGAGAATAAGATTATGATAACACGAGAGTTTGATGGCGAGCCCAAGACACTTTCTGGGGTTCTCGATACTCTTGTACCCTCGCGTCACCGTCATCGTACAACCACGATATCACGATCGTAGTTTTGTAATTATCGTACTCTCGACCAAGATCAACAAATCGTTAGCGATTGTTGCAAAGGCATTTAATATGCACATGGAAACATAAATTGGTTAGTAAACAGTCATGCTCCACATGGATGGTTATTAAAATTTAATGTAAGCTTCCATAGATAACGAAAACGCACTTTAATAAATAAACAAAAGCCACATCGATGGTTCTCTGCGAAACAGTTGTAACTGTCAATATGTTTATAGGCAGTTACAACTGTCTCGCGCTGACCCATCGATATGTAATAACAAAGGCACCGCGTGTGGATACCAAGGCTCGGCTATTCAAGTGATCGATCTCCGAAAAAGGGGACATAATTAGTTCAAATGCATTTAAAGTTACCCCCCGTTTTTGGTATAAATTGTTCTTTTGATGGTGAACATACTGTTTATTTCGAGTTTCAAGTGAATGTGTTCAGTTATAAAAAAGATATAACAAATGTCAAAGTTTCTCCGAAAACAGCCGAGTAAAAGATCGGTCCAGCTGAGAAGAAGTTAGAGCAACAGTTGTTGTAGGGGAAATCCATGCCACATGCTAAACAAAACAATATCAAAATACAACTGGGTTAATTAAGCAAAAGTTGTTAGTCCAGTCCACATAGACCAGTAAGCATATAAGCAAAGAGAGATGCAGACTTAACTATTAGATACACTACAAGACGATCCGGGAAGTGCCAAAAAATATCGACCTTGATAAGACTAGGTTGACTGTTCGGGTTTACCATGGTAGACACTGTTCGATTTTTGCAATTTTTTGTGAGTGTTAAATCACTATATAGTCATGATTTGATATATCAGCATTGACTGACATTTGCTGGAGCTAATATCTTGTTCGAATAATTCCTGATGAAATCACAAATTTTTCATTTCGACCGGCAGGTATCTTTATAGAATAAACAGAAAAAAATCATAGAAGCGTATATAAAGAGTTATTGTAGAAGCACACTCATGAACCTGAATCTTTTTGAAGCAATACAACCCGTCACGAATTCAATTTCACCGGACAGTTTGGTTCTTAAAAGCCTGTAAAAATGAACAGTTTGAGGAAATATGAATCATATTAACCAATCTTATTTATGTTCTAGTATATATTCTCAATATCATAAATACAGACAGACACTCTCTCACATGTACACTATTATTCCAGACTTAAATATATCATTGTTTGACGAGCAAAATGTCGTAAATACAGCTTGAATAAGCTGTATTTACGACATTTTGCTGGCCCAACGACGACATTGGCGTGTTCCGAATTAAGCAAGAAACTATTTTGTTTTGATGAAAAGCCTATATGGTGCACAAAAAAAAAACGTTAAAAAGAAGAAACGTCCGTCCGAAATGTCCGTTCGGACTATTATTCCAACCTGATTACCCGTCGCGGGTTCTCCTTTTCATTACGCTTTAGTTGCTCAGATTACTTAAGGTCATTGGTGCTTTACAGGTCCTCTAAATGACGTCATGACGTCTTTATCTTAAAGACATCAGTCCTATTTTTTATATCGGATCATAGTATCAAATAACTAAAAAAATCGTTTACTCGATTTTGCCTCGGAACAACTAGATCCGTAAAATATGCTACTTCCTGTAAAGACAAGCGGTCTGATGCCTCCCTTAAATTCAAATACATATTTCAAGATTTGTATCTAATCTAAAACATTGTTCTCAAAACTTTTCTCAAAGTTCTGGCATCTAACTTGAAATAGGCTTATTGTTTTAATGATACATATATGTTAACCTCGATACAGGTATTTCAGAACTATCAAATATACACTTGGTTAGGAGTCACCTACCTCGACATCGTATGACAAAGTTTTCAAAAGGTACGAAATTATTTGTTTTAAACATTTGTTATTCCTTTCTTTTGCTTGGGTGTAATTAAACAGTTTTTAGCATGTCGATCTCTCTTCGAGAAGGATCACGCAGACCAGGCCGTGTAATTGTTGAGTCCAGTGAGACATGGATAATAAGATAGGTTAAAATCAAAGTACTGAAAGTTCTGTAAGCTAGTAATGCATGGTTGAATTTAGAAAATCTTTCTCCTGTTTGATAGAAAACATTGTGGACATTGAAGAAATTGCTTGTTACAAGCAATTTCTTCATTGTCCACAATGTTTTCCAAAGCTTCTTTCTTGAGATGCTTAAAAAGCGGAATTGAGTGAGAATGTGTTAAATAGTATGCTTTTGACAGAGTTCTCTACAATTTGAATACAGTTTGCAATATTCCTGAAATATATAAGAACTATTTTCATGGCGTAGGCATTTCATGGATTTTGTGGTTAAGCCTCCAGTGGCAGTTTGCACTCGTTGAACTTTGAGAAGACTTCAGAATTTTGTCTGTTAACTTAAGCTATCAAAGCTGTCTCTTTGCTAGCTATTGATATTCTTTCAGATTTACTTAAATTTTTAACTTACAATAGATCAACTTCGCCATCTTTGTTCGTATCTAGATAACCCATCACACTATCTAAAGCTGAATCACTGATTGCAAACCCTTCCATCTGAAATAAAAGACTGGTGTATTTACTTTTTAGCCGTTTAACCCATTCCCACACAACAAAATTTCAGACTGGTCCAAATTAAAAGAAGCTGCAGGCGACTTTCAAGTTGATCGAATTTTGATTTTTTGTCTTTTTGAATAGAAAAAAATAAGGGTAATGAAGAAATTGCTTGATACAAGAAATTTCTTCATTTTCCACAATGTTTTTCAAAGATTTTTTCTTGAGAGGCGTAAAAAAGAGGGATTGTGTGGGAATGTCTTAACCCTTTCAGGATAACGACTATACATTGTATTGTACTATAGGCAAAGGCAGAAAAGCTTTCCAAAATTTATTTCTGCTTTCCGAAAAATGTTTTCCGTGGTGCTCTGGAGTAGATCAGTTGTTTTGGCGACAAACTAATAATTTGAGAGAAGGCGAGGTTGATGGTTCGAGTCCCGGCCGCGCCACTGATCACATGGGTATGTTCTTTTGCAAGGCATTTCAGATCCCTAGGCTAGTACTGGTGATACGGTGTACCAAGGAAGCACATACAAAGGTGAACTTTGCCGAGATATAATTGTACTATTGTTTAAAGCGGCGTTAATCCCCTTTCAAACCACGAGTACACTGTAATTATGAAATCCCGTAAACTCTCATCTCTATAAAGTATATATGTGAACCTTCCATATTTGAGATATTTAACTTTTTTGTTATATGTCACTGGCAATGAGTTTCGAAAAGAACACCGCCGTTTAACCCTTTCCTGTCTTTAAGAATTTTAGACCTATCGAAATTCAAAGGTTTTGTAAACAAAATTAAGAATAGATTTAATTTGAAAAATAACCATGTGGTTGGAACGAAAACATTGTAGAAAAAGAAGTAATTGCTTGTTTCATGCAATTTCTTCCTTTTCTACAATGTTTTCTCTATCATAAAATCACAGGGACGTAAAAACCAGGAATTGAACAGTAAAGGGTTAAAATCGAAGCGGAGTAAGTGGGCGGAGCCAGTGGTTGGTTAATTATGGTGCATTGTCTTACCTCAAATGCATATTTCATCTCGTCACGCGACAGGAAGTTGTTACTATCTTTATCCACTTTGAGAAACAGATCGATGGTACGTAAATGCTCTTTCATGAAATATAAGATCCTGACTGGGTCAATGTTGAAAATGTTCTTGGGGTCAATTTGGGACACCTGTCCCTTACTGAGAGGTAACGCTGTGTCGTATCGCACTATGAATATTCTATTCTCTTGGATCTGTTTTAATATCTCGTTAAAGTCTTTATCTACGACGATTCCCTGTGGGAGAAAAAAATGGAAGTTAACAATCTATTCTGGAAATTGTCGAAATCACGAGGTTTTATTGATTGAATGGGGTTTAACGCCACTTTTAACAGTATTTCAGTCATATCGCGGCGGCTGGAGCACCTAACAATGGATTTATGGTATTGCTCACACCAGTACTACCACTACATCCTTTCCTAACCCCCGCTGCTATCCCACTTAGGTTTATGATTATCCATCCATTGGTGAGAGCCAAATTTTGGAAAGAATATATGCCGCCGCCGGGGATCGAAATCAAGAGGACTGTGTGAACTATTTCGAGATAACCGTACATCGACTTTTTTAATTATCATTAAGTGTAAAATTAAGGGATTGTCGTAGTCAATCAAAAGTGTAACTGACCAGTCAAGTCTTATATTGCGTTGGAAGTGAAATGTTGACCCCCGACTTGATGGGTTTGCGTGCGGCTTAAACGTCATAAATACACATTATTCTGTATTAGCGTTAGTTACGACGTTAAGGTCACATACCGTCGATTTTTGTTTAATGTTAATGACCACAAATGTGAAGAAATTTCTTATTCTAGGAAATTATTCCTTTTTAGGTAGCAAAGCGCAAGCTTTGATCGCTTGAGTTAACAAAGTTTTGAGGTCTTTTGAGAGTTCAAAAAAAGTGCAAACTGCCACTAGATGCTTATTCACTATACCGATCAAATACCTACGCCATGAAAAGGAGTTCTTATTTATTTTAGGAATATTGCAAACTCTGCCTGCAAGTTTATCTCCTAGGTATTTTTAGCTCACCTTAGCATATCTGTTCAAAATGAGCTTTCACTATGCGCACTGTTTTTTATCAAATTGTAGAGAACTCCTTCGAAAGCATGATATTTAACCAATTCCCACCCAATCCCGATTTTTTACGCATTTCAAGAAAAAAGAAAAAAACAAAAACAAAACAACAAAACAAAACAAAACACACAAAACAAACAACAACAAAACAACAACAACACACAAAAAACACACACACAAAAAAAAAAAAAAAAAAATCACACACAAAAACACACACACACACACACACACACACACACACAAAAAAAAAAAAAAAAAAAAAAAAAAACGCAAACAATTTCATCAATGTACACACTTTTATTTACCCTACAAGACAAACATTTTCTAAATTCAAATCACTTGAAATTGTCGTCCGCAACTTCTTTAAAATTGAACCAGTCTAAGATTTTGTCGTGTAATGAGACAACTCCTGGGTTACTCAAACATCGTATAATTATCATGATAACCTTTGACAAAGAAGGTTACCTAACAAAACCATGCTTTGCTAGCTTACATTACTTTCAGTACTTTGAATGTCTACTCTGAGTAATTGGATTGTTGCCACTTTCACCGAATAACAATATTTTACCTGTTTGATATACAAGTTTAAAACAGTAACGAGAACCCAATTCCTCGTATAAAAATTGTTAGAAATATATTCTTACCTCTAAATCAAGTTCTTTTAAATTACTCTCTTTCCATTGTAATACTTTCGATAATAATACGCTGGTCATGTTGGCCGTAATTGGATTGCCACCAAGCTTAAATATAATTTAAAAGTGAACGGTGTAATGACACAATAATGAATGAATTATAATACATACGATTCTAAAGCATGTAGAGCTGACATTCAAGGCGGAAATTACAACCGAAGCATCAAACATTTAATGGCATTGTTATAGTCTTTGAGACTAATCTGTTGAATGTAAATAGCGCTCTGGTTTTGCCTTGAAAATCATTCTTAAATATCCAAACGTGTCAATCAAAATTAGGTAACATTTTTGCCATTTTGTTATAATAATCTGAAAAAGACTGATGTCATATTTGCAAGATTTCTAATTTAATTTTGTAAAGAAAAGGAAAACATTGGACTAAGTTATCTCTCATGTACCAAGAGATTATCCATTAATTTATATTCGTGAATAAATCATTGAAATTGGTTACAATACTTTGCAATATCCATAGCAAATTGTTTATCATTCCACGGAAAAAAAATATATGTAAATCGGTCAAGAAGAATATCACAAACCTTTAACGTTGTGAGTGTTTTATTTTTATCCAACCCTTTGATTAACTCAAACACAGCTTGGGGATATATACGATTATGGGAAAGGTCTAAATTTTGTAAAGTTGTGTTTTCTTTGAGAGCAGCTCCCATCCCCGAACTCCCTTCATATGAGAAACCGTTCCAACCCAGGTTGATGCTCTCTAGACACCGGTTTTTCTACAAAGAAATAATAATAATAAAGATAATAATAAAATTCCACATTCGATCTACTCATAAAAATAATAGTCCCTGATACTCCGAAACTCATTGAGAAATGTTTCAGGTTAATTTGGTCTACAGAGCCTATCCCTGCAGATCAATCACGAGGCAGAGAGGCTTAAAATCATCGACACTAGTTGACAATATTTGACGAATCGTTTAAGACGCTAAACCAACTAAAAATGCCTCACACAAATGTCGACCTATGTCGAAGTGCCAAGTTCACTTCCCATTTAAATATATGATTTTATTGGTATATAGATCTTTTGTCTTACAGTCGGAATCCGTCAGTTACAGCAGAAAGATAGGCCCTTTGACTTTTTACAAATACGATGCATCTCATTATTGAAGAAGACAGCACGAATGCCTCATTTTGTCGAAAACACGTATCCTTGTTATTGATTCCTATTTACATGTAATCCTATACAAAGTCTGAAAAGATACGCAAATGAAATGCAATAATTTCCCGCGGTCAGTTTGCAAAAAGTGTTGTTATTAGTTATATGTACGCCCACGATCATTACTTACTGCTATTCCTTTACAAATTCCAATTGCACCAGTACCTCGTAGATGATTCCAGCTTAAATCTAAATGCTTCAGAGCAATATTATTGGCTGAAATGATAAAGAGGTTTAAACCTAGTTTAAATTTGCCATTGAAACGAAATTGTAGCCTGTTGATAATGGCATTCGTTATGATTTGAGAAAACTAAATCTTCAACAGAATATTAAAATGGTAAGGGAGGCTGGGGAACGTGAAGCCCTAGTGAGATAAAATATTTTCTTTTTTAATTAATTTTACCATTTCCCTGTTTAATCCCTGTTTTTACGTCCCTGATTTTATAATTGAGTAAATATTGTAGAAAAAGAAGAAATTGCCTGTAACAAGCATTTCTTATTTTTTCATAATATTATCTACCCTACTGAATGGTTCTCTTGCAAATTAAATCCACATTAAATATTCGTGTGCAAAACTTTTGAATTTGGACATGTCTAAAATTTTGCAAAACATTAAAGAGTTAAATAGTTTTTTTTTTCAATTCTTTTAGCAGATAATCATATGTCATTAATAATATTCATATATCTTCCCTTCTCGTTTTTTCTATGATCCTTCAATGCCATATAAACACAATTCTTTTGATATAAGTAGAGCATATTTTAATTTTATATGTGCACATATTCTGACAATAGATTAAGTAATCGTATACACATCGCGCATTTACTAGCAGAAGGTCAATTACAGTTAAAGGTTTTAATACATAAAAACGTGTTTAAACATCTTATTCTAATAAGCACACGTACCTAAAGCTTGGCCAATGAGTACACCGCTCTCTCGAAGTTCATTTTTACTGACGAGTAACTCTGTGATATAATCTGATGACTGAAATAACCATAAAAATATACATTTAATCTTGTATTAAGCGAGCACCGAAGGAACAACCGAAAAGTGGTCTCTTAAAAGAATGGTCTTTTAATACGCTGAGATATCATGGGTGCGATCCACGGCGGCGGCACATATTCATTCCGACATTTGTCTCTCACCAATGGGTGGATAGTCGTAAACCTAAGCGGGATAGCAGCTGCAGGCTAGAAAAGGATGTGGTGGTAGTACTGGTGTGAGAAATATCAGAAATCCATTGTTAGGTACTCCAGCCGCCGCGATATGACTGAAATACTGTTAAAAGTGGCGTTAAACCCCATTCAATCAATCTTTTAGTACGCTTTATTGTGAAAGATATGAAGGATTGCTTCGATTGCATAAAGATGTTATTACAGAACTCTCGCTTTATCCTATGCTGTTGGGACTCATTAGAGTCGTGACATTGAGACGACTCTAATGAGTTCCAACAACAAAGGATTTTGTTACGATTTTTAAAAAAGAAAAATATTTTCACTGCTCAAGAGATTTTGCTTTCAAAATGGGGATTTCAATTATGTTGGCTTAATGGAAGTGGTCGCTCAACAGACGTGGTTTCTCGATCAAGATCGACTGTACGTGATAGAAAATTTTGATTTTTTGAAAGATTAACCATTGTCCTGCAGAAACTTTATCTTCTTTTCACTCCCTTTAAAAAAACTTTGACATAGTTAGATCGATGTTGCGTTCAAATATTTTTCAACATGATAAGAACAAGCAGGTAGCGCAGGCTAAGATCAGACTGCACATGCCAAAGCCCTTCTCAGAGCAGGAGTTATCCGGGAACTGTATGATAAGGCTTAAGTTAATTGATTAAAAACATATTCATGCGCTGTCTATTTTGGCAGAACTACCCTTGTTTTTTCTATTCAAGTTCAGTTTCGTGTGTCAAGATTTCAGCGTAAGGATTGGGTGAAATTATTTTTTCATACTTCCATGAAAAAAGATGTGAACACTCTACTATTTTGGTTTGAGCACGTACTACATGTATATCAGTGTCATTGTATTCAAACTGGTAGATATTTGCTCTCTTCTGCCACCACCACCACCACCACCACCAACAACAACAACAACAAAAAAAAACCAAACCCCCCCCCCAAAAAAAAAAAAATCACCGAAAGCATTTCTTTTTTAAATTGAGGTCTGAATCTAAAAACTTAACCATACTGATGTATGAATACGCTTCGCGTATTCATACAGTGTAATTAAGTTTTAAGGTTCATATCTCCATGAATACATAAAATGCTCTCTTCATTTCTTAAAAGATAAACAAAAACATTTTTTAGTCTAAAGTCCTACTAAGTAGCTTCACCTTGTCAAACTCCATACAACAACACAACAAAACACCACCACCACCACCACCACCAACAACAACAACAAAAATACCCCCCCCAAAAAAAAGCACCGAAAGCATTTCTTTTTTAAATTGAGGTCTGAATCTAAAAACTTAACCATACTAATGTATGAATACGCTTCGCGTATTCATACAGTGTAATTAAGTTTTAAGGTTCATATCTCCATGAATACATAAAATGCTCTCTTCAATTCTTAAAAAATAAACAAAAACATTTTTTAGTCTAAAGTCCTACTAAGAAGCTTCACCTTGTCAAACTCCATACATTAAAAAAATGTATAATTATTTTTCGTTATTGAATGTTATCAAATTTTATATCATTCCGTTTGATTTTATTTTCCAGTAGGTAATTTGTTTGACTATTTGAAGTTTGTACTGAGGACGAACACATTTCTCAAACAAATACCTAACGACACAGATGTAAATAATGGTCCATTATGATGTTTCTTTTTCGGCTAACAATTAGATCACGAATCGGAATTATTTCAACTTACATCAATGATCTCTGCTATATATTGTCCATCATTGTCCGTAAATTTGTTACCTTAAAAAAGCAAATATATTATTTTGGATATATAAAGACGTTTAGAGAATAAGCTTGATAATTCTTGCTAGGACTCAATTCTTTATTTTTAACAACATCATAAGGAGACACTAAAAATCTGAAAAAACATTGAAAAAATCTAAGAGCACTCTAGAATAATACCCCTTTTAAAAGAATTTTAGAATTAAAAGTAAACTGATTTAAATAAAAATTCGCAAAGTTGTGTTTGTAAATGCAGTCCATCAATAAGCTGTAGTTAACTTTTGCCATTCTTGGGACTATTTACTGTCGCTAGAGTTTTACCTTGATCTATCACACGTCTTGTTGATATATTTTCTCTCTGTTTTACGTTTACTGTTTCGAGATATTTTTTTATACTATTTTTATACAACGTGCCTTTAAACAAATTAAATTTAGCTATTTTATGCAACTCTTCAAATATTCTTGAATTAAGAATTATTTATCCGTACTTAAAAGGCTTACCACTTAAATCCAACAGTTTTAGCGTTTTATTAGTCTTTAGAAATACTGTCAAATTCTGCAAACCCCGGGAACACAAGCGGCAATTGTTTAGTAACTGAAATTTTGAGAAGTAAACACATATTCTACATAAATATCAAGGTTAAGTTTAATTGTGTTGTGGTGTTTGATTGGCGCAAAAGCTTCTGACATCGGGAGCTAGTTATACGTTCAATTAACAGATATTAAAGACCATGAAATATTTCTTTGAGTAGTAGATAGGATCAAATCGTCGAATTCTTAAATAAAGAAGCTTTAATCTGCAGAGCATTACTAATCTAACCACTATCATGCTGAGCTCGGAATATTCCGGTTTGGGCAGGAGGTATAGACAAAGATCACATAAGTGCAGTCTGATATGGTCTACACCTCCTGCTTGTACTTTTGCTGCCAGAGAAGTTATGAAATTGATTTTCAAAAGAAATATTGATTATTGAACTACAAGTACTTTCAGTGCTCTCAGCCTTTTGATTTTAATGCAATTCCACAAGATATTTTATACAGCATGACAAAGGTTAAAAAGACAAACCCATACCAGTGCCCACACGAAGCAGGGTATTAGGTAATCAAAAACAGTTTCACTTTAGGATTAATAGATTTCATTGATTTCTTTGAAAAGGAATATCTAACGATAAATTACTCTTACACATTAACTTTTAGTCAAAATTGCAAAAGTATTTAAAAAGAAGGACAAGCCATATCAATTAGAATGGGTTCAGATTTTTGTCTACAACAGAAACATGTCAACAGGAAAATGATTACAATAATCTTCATCTTCTGAATCAAATCGTCGTTTTTAGAATAGCATTAAAATCAAAGGAATTAAGAGATGAAGAGAATATTTTTTTGTTTTCATGGAGGTATGAACCGAAAAACCTAATCACACTGTATGAATACGCGAAGCGGATTCATACATTGTGTGATTAGGTTTTTCGGTTCATACCTCCATGAAAACAAAAAAATATTCTCTTCATTTCTTATAATTTAATAGTATCGAGCGAAAAAAGCAAAAAACCTACATCTTTTGATACCTTTTTATATGGGACTATTTTGTGCGGAAGCATACAAAATCACTGCATGCTCAAAATTTTGTTCATGGAGGTATGAATGAATTTTTTCGACCAATCAGAACGCTCGTTTTAGATAGACGAAACTGAAAATTAAATTATTAGGAGCACGAAAAGTGGGGCAACACCTATATTGAAAATACATTTTATAAGCAATCCTGGCAAATGAGGGTCGAACAGGTGGTGTAGACTAAAATCAGACGGCACTTGTGTTCAGGCTGTTCTTTGTATATATCTCCTGCTTACAAAGGCAAAATCCATGTTCAGTGTGACAAGGGTTAAATACTTACAACATGGACTAAAGGTGAATATGCGTTAGCAAAGTCTGTGATATAGTCGACCTCTTTGACCCCGAGAATGTTTCCACCAAGTTCTAAATATTTAAGGTCTCTACTATGTCCTTCCTGTGGAAAAAATAGTCCTAGATGGGGACTCAAATAAGCTTTGTTAGAAAATAACTTTTATCACAGATGAACGCACACCAACATTTTGGAATTAACTTTGGTAAAGAAAAATGTAAACGATTTTATTATTTTTTTTTGTTTTTATCTTTTCTATGTCAGCCTAAGTGTCAAGATTGTGAAGTATCGAGAACTAATGTATTTTCTAGTTTAACTGTATTTCAGTGGACGCATGCGTAAAGCTATTTTATTTTTTTAACGAAATACCGCATAAAATGTTTAGACAATGCATTTTAAGTAAGTGTTCTTAAAATTGATATAGATCGTATATAACTTAAGCTGCACATTTCATATCTCAAGACAACCTGTTTATCATCTTCAAAATTAAGGCCGAAACAATTTTTGCAGAAAGATTACATTTAACTTTAGTGGTGATGTTTTATGTCCTTAAAAAGGCAAATTTTCAGATGTATTACCTTAGTGCTTGACCTTTAACTTTCAGATGACAGAATTTGTCATAAAGAGATGCATGTAGAGAAAATCTATCTATACAGACACATATACACACAAAAAGAACATTGTATCTACCTTCTCTAAATAAAGAATTTATTATTATACTATTTCAGAAATGTAGAAATAATCTCATTATTTGTTTTCGATAGAAAGACGAACGGAAAGCCACACTAACGGAGAGACGTATAAAAGTAAAGCAATGTTATCTTTTAATAATACGGGGTCTAATAATCATAAGGAAAACTATTTGTTAAACACAAAATGTTTTCAATCTTCACTTTGATATCAACAGAAAGGTATTACTACAAGTAATACACGCGTGAAAAGTGAAAACCCTTGCATATAAAATTCAAAAGTTATCTTCAATAATTAGAAAAATAATAATCTCTTTTTAATAAATATGAAAAAAATCTTTAAAAGATGACCGTGAACTTGGAATCAAAAGAAATCAATGATAATTAATGCATATTTGAATTATGAAAACCCCGAGTACTTGCCATTAAAAGTTGTGGTCAATATTAGAGTTAAAATATAGATGACTATGTCCTTGTATAATGTTTAAGACCTTTTCGTATAACATCGATCTTAATGTAAAAAGAATAGTCATGTCGAACGTACAGAACAAAGCCTGTATACCTCGTATAAGCAATGTTGGGGCTATGAATGCGAAACGAAGATATATATCTGAGTGTACAATTGATAAAATAGATTATTAAAAAGAGCAATATTGAAGAAAGATACGCACAATTATTTCCTCGTCGTCGTTTACGTAGGCCTCCTGAAATGAATGTAAGTAAAGAATGTATATTGTTGAATAGATCATGATATATTTATCTTACATTCAGTCAGCAACAAACAAGGACAGACGTAACATGTCTCGCGTATAAACGAAAAACAACAACAACAACAACAACAAAACAACAGCAACCCAACAAAAACATTAAAACTATCAAATAAACACGTCTTACGAAAGGCGTGACGTAAAAAATAAATGACGCCATTACCGGCTTTTGTCTATTCTAATACACTAGTATGAAAGGATTGAAAATTTCGAAACACTGCTTTTGGACGAATATTTCTTTTGAAAATTAATTTCACAAACAACTTTGGCTTGAAAGTGACAAACAGGTATTGCAGACTAAGATCTGATTTTACACATGTTTAGGCTGATATTTGTCTTAACATCTTTTAAATACGGGAATGTTCTTGGTTCAGAATGACAAGATTAACTTTCATTTAAGCAAAACGAACGAAGATGGAGTTAAATCAACTGAAAACCTTTGGTCTATCGGTAAAAAATCAAGTGAGTGCTTACTGGACAATCTCATTTATTATCCGTAAAGCTTGCAAGAATGAGATCTTCCTTGTAAGACTACATATATTGATTTAAATATGTTGATATTATATCGGATAGAGTAAAGAGTAAATAAATTAAATCGTACAATATCTATTGAAATGTGGGGATTCTCTAACGCATTTAGAAGCGATATGATTGCAGAGATTTTTTTAATCGAGTAGAATAACAGTATTTAGATGGATTTCATAATTTCGATTGAGGATCAACATGTCCTCGAGGGGTGATGCATCCAGCAGATGTCAAGCGAAAATATGTATTTTTTGATAATTATTATATTTTAATGAAGTATTTCCATTCTAGATAAAAAAAAAACAACTTCCAAGAGAGCGAAAAGTTTTGTCCCTGGTTTAAATTTTACACCTTCAAG